>MU184257.1:30469-55662 GCA_016904865.1 Pissodes strobi | reverse complement strand
GTTTTGACCATTAGAAGTTGCGCAATTGTTTGGTTATCCCACAAAAATGACCCAATGTTCGACTATTGAGGAGCTGAAATGTAAATATTAGGAAATTTTCGGCATCTGACGCACAATGTTACCAAAGGTTTCACCTTTTCTTATGGGGTAACTCGATTCGGGGGCTTAACCAACAAGAACTAATCCGAGCTGACCCAAATTAATGTAAAAAATAAATGTTCCACCTCACGTATAATACCCCTCCGCTCGCTTTGCTCGCTCCGAGGCGCAACCACACAAAATTAACCCAAACTAACTCAAGGCATGCCCAACATAAAAAAAATTGTTAGTCAAGAATGCAAATATAGTTTTTTTTTGATCTTGGGCATGCCTTGGGTTACTTTGGGTTAGTTTTGTTTGGTTGCGCTCCCGAAGCGAGCAATGGACCATGCGTACAACCATTTTTTAACATTTCAGCTCGTCAAAAGTCGAACTTTGGGGCTTTCTTGTGGGATAACCAAACAAGTGCGCAACATGTTAATGGTCAAAAACGCCTTTTAAGAATGTCTAAATATCATGATTTCAGTATATTGTATTCGTTGTTTGACAACATGCAATAACTGTACGTACAAGATTTCCGTCCTAGGACGGGAATGTAACATTTCTGTCTTATTTAAACACCTTGTTTGTCAGATCTGGCGTTTATCAAAAGCAAGATTTAGCTGTAGTTTCCGTAGTTACGTAATAAACTTCAAGCTCGCTCGATTCAAAACTTGATATTATATTGAGTTTAAATTTAAAACACCGTTTTTATTTAGAGTAATATTTGGCTCTATGTTTATAAATACGTATTCTAATTATTAATATGCGTATGTGCAACTCGTAGGAAAAGCACATTCCTGAACTTCTGTGTTGTTGGCCTCGGCTGCGCGTCGTCCAGTAATTACCACAATCGTCCAGGAATGTTTTGCTTTTCCTTCCAGTTACACAATATACTGTTTACAAAATTCCATTTGTTGTTACACTGAAAATTTATCAAAAATAGGTATCACTTAATATTTTTTTTGTGTTTTCTATTTGATTTAAGATTTGTATTATAAATGTTTATATATTATAATCTGCACGGTATACTTTAAAGCGGAAACTATATATTTTGACATGCTCTACTTTCTAATTAATGTAATTTTTCTGTTACGTTATTAAAAACAAGCTGCCGATTTTCCATGATACAGACATACTCTTAAGTGTCATCGGCAACCACGCCGCAGGAGCGGTAAGTAATACTAGGGCTTGCCTACTATTTTACAAGAAAGGAAAGAAGAAGGGGAACAATGTTGGCGTGTTCATATTTAGTAAACAAATCGGTCTACTAATTTTTTATATGTCTTTGGTTACAACCAGTAGTCAATCAGAATCATTTATTATTCAAATTTGACATAATATGTACTTATAAGCTAGCCATTGTCTGTTTTCGCTGCGTGTTCTCGTCTCGCGTGTTTCATTGTCGCACTTCACTGCGCAAGACACACACGTATTAAACACCGTACGGCTTATGGGCTGGTGTCGGCCCTTATAATAGCTTGCTAGTCAGCAGTAACATTGGCATATAATTATTTGGGGTGTCCCTTCAATTTACTTGTGTTAGCGTTTGCCCAAGGGCTGTATCGATCCGCTAACAATGAAATTGCTTGGTGTCTCAAGCTTTGGTTATTGCAGGAAAAGTTTGTACAAAAAACCTGCATTATCATTACACGATACAAACGGCACAACATATGTAACATAAAATATATACAATATATACATATATGTACAATTAGGTGACATTGAATGCCAATTGAGGGCATACGTACATGCCTGTACATATTTATACACAAATATGCTCAAGTTTGTGCTCTGAAGTTCCATACAATATATAATCGTTCGCGGATTGTGCTTAGAGGGGACAGCACGCGCGGTGTCGTATCTGCGGTGGTAGTGATGCGGGTTTGTCTGTGTTGTCCATGATACAAGGAAAATTCTTTGTATCGGTGTCGTAGTGTGTTGCAGCCGGCGCCACTTACTAAGTTTATCAGTTTATCGGAGATAGACAGTACTATACAATAGTAATTATTGGCTACACAAAGGGGTACGGACACGGACGACGAATTTCGCCTTTTTTGACAGGTGTCCGTTTTTCGCGCGAATGTAGATTTTCGTTCATACTCATGCAACGCGAAATTTCGTCCGCGAATATTTGGCTAAAAAGTAAAACAGTTTTAACTTTTTACGGATTCTACCAATTTTGTGGCGCCAAAACCAACACAGAGACGGTTTGTTATTGTTTAACGGACCTATTTTATGTAGGAGCAAGCGAGCAAGTCAAACTGAATTGGATTCATTCTTAAATAATTTAATAAATTACTGGTATCTTTCGGGAGGACAGTCCTTCTGTAAAACGTTGAGTCCTGCTTTCTCCCTTGTCACCGAAATGTCATCCTTTACCACTATTATAATATTATTGCAAAAAAAATATAAAAAATAATATTAAAATAGCAATTCAATCTCAAATCATGTTACCACTGCTAAAAGATGTTTCGTGCTCAAATATTAGTTTCCATAGCACCATTTGAAATTTAGTACAGCGGCCTCTGCCTGGTCAAATAATATTATTCGATGGAGTACAGTCTGTACAGTATAGATGCCTCTATTCTATTATATACGTAGATCTCCTACACTTCGGGTTTATAGACGGTTTCGGTTAGTTGTTTAGGTAGTTTTTGCGCCTTATTTGGCCGTTACAATTTTTGAAAAAGGGGTATTTTCGAAATTTCTGGTTTCGCCATACAAAAAAATGCAATAAAATCCCAACCGCGCCCAAATTTCTTGTTTTTTAAATTTGAGTTTGAGCTCATGCGATAGGTGATGCCAACCTCGATTTCCACAGAAGCGGAGTTAAAAAATTTATTTTTATTTAACAAATACGCCCGTCTTGAAATGGGGTATTTTGGGCACCCCTTCCGGATTTCTAGAAAAAGGGTATTTTCAAAATTTTATATAGAAAAAGGGGTATTGTACCCGAAAAAGGAGTACGTCTGGCATGCTTAATCCAACATGTTTTTCTTCGAATTGGTCTCCATTTTAAAAGTTAACCATCGAGTTAAGCTAGGTTTTTGTTATTCCAGTAAGTACACAAAATGTTTTGTTGCTAATATAACATGTATATATTTTATTTTTGAAGTGGAACTTCTTTAGCGAGGGTAGTAAGTTCGAAAACATGAAACGGAAATCTAAGTGAAACAGTTTAATGAAGCATATTCCAGGATAGCTAGACGGCTGAAACTTTCAGGACATGTAGCCGGGGTAAAATGAGGATCCTGGATGGGGTGATTTGTGGGGGAAGACAATTATACCCCCCACCCTCCTCGGATACCCAAAAATTTTAAAAAAATTGGGAAAAAAATTTAATAAAAAACGTAAAATATTGTTCGGCAAGTTAATAAAAGTGTTATAAAACGAAATAAGAAAAAAAAAATAAAAAAAGTTAGAAAAACGCGGTTTTCGGCGAGAAAAAAGCGATGGAGTTGACCTACGAGGTCGAGGATGGCAAAAATGGAAAGAAAAAAAATGCTTTATGAAAAAAATAAATTTAAAATAAATGTCGAAACCGGGGGTAAAAGTTGAAGAAAAAAAGCTTTAAAAAAAACTCAATTCCTAATATCTCTTTGAGAAGTTTCACTTCAGTTGTGTGCTTATAAAGTGAGGCACATAATTTTTTTTTGATGATTTACCTAAAAAAACAGGTAATAATTATTAAAAAAATTAAGCAGTTGGGCGTTTTCTCCTTTGGAGAGCTCTTCACCATTGTTCAAAGCCGCTAGCCGCCACTGGAAAAGTCCTCCCTTGGCTCATGGAAAACTTGGCAACCCTGAGTAACCCAAGACATACCCAAAATCAAGAAAAAAACCTGTTTGCTAATCAAAACTAACCCAAGACATACCCAAAATCAAGAAAAAAACTAACTGTCTAGAAAGTTAACCGTAAAAAAAATAAAAAAAGCGACGGGGTTTGTGCGTTTGAACCCGAGCCGCCGCCGATAGTCGCTAAATTGAGACCTATAACCATCTAAACCTCTAGACCACGACGACTTATGCTGTAGATTGATTACATCGAGAAGACATCGAATGGAATCGCTCGAGTCAACGCTACCTACACTAGATGGCGCTGAAGACGCTTTTACCCTACAGTGGCTTTATACAGGACAGTGACGACAATGTTTCGTCAACGCGCTGATTGGCTGCGCCATTTTGGAGCAAATTTAGTTTGTTTTCATATGTGACTGTGGATAAGTTCTTGTGATTTATAGCGATTCTATGTGTTTTTCTAGTAACTTTTTTGCTGACTATTAAACCTGTGTGTGTAGTTTCGGTATATCCAATTAGACATTAAAGTTATATTACGTTTTAAAGCGTAGTTTTGCTGCTTTCGTAGGTACCAAGGTAGGTAAACAAGTGGTATTTTAAAGTAGATTATCTATAAGGTTTAGTCAGACGTAGGCTTTTACATGCCCTACAGGCCCACCATTACATTATTATCCTATACGTAGTGATTTAAAAAAAATCGTGGGCATGTAAAGTTGAAGGATGATTGTTTCACGAGTATTTTTTTGTCCCACCAAAGACTGTTGTTATATTCTACTCTTTGTATTTATAAGAATGTAGTATATTGCAGCTGCATGCCTTTTTTGATATAAAATGTTATATTAGGCTTTTCTTTACCAGTTGAATATTGTATTGTTCTACCTCTGGTTCTACTTTGAAACACTTAGTTACAGTATAAGTAAACAAGTTGTCAGTGTCGATAACTTTGTGATCACGATCACAGTCCAAATGTACTTCAGTCCCTTAGGATTAAATTAACCATTTTAGTCCTGGAAGTACAAAAAATACTTTAACATTTATAACATTCCATGTTTAACATCATATACGTAGTTACTGTTATGTAGTTAGTAGGGCCTGGTTGTAAAATAGAGGCTTGCTTAAACTCAGCTTATTTGAACTACGACTGGTGGTTGAACTCCTTAATACATTGCTGTCAAATTAGATCATTTATCTGCAATGTATTTTAAATGGGATTCTTCAACCACCAGTCTTGGTTTAGCTGACTCGAGCTTAGCCAGCATCGTACAACACAGTCTAAGTAGCATGTTCGTCAAATGTCATGTCTCAATTTGCATAATTAAGTGATGTGTACATTACAATGTAGTAACGGATTATCTTTTCTTGCAGGTTCATTTTGCACCAGGCATGTGGGAGGAAAAAAGATGAGATAAGAAGTTAAAGCCAAATGCTATCCCAACCATATTTTCCATTTCCAAAACCAACGTGGAAAGAAAGGCTTCTACAAAGTGTGAATTTGCCTTGAAATCTCATCAGATTCCATATCGAGGCTTTTTTCTGAGCAAACTGAGGAGTCAAGAATGGCTTGGATTTTTTACCATGAACGCATGATTTATTTTTTTGGTAGAAATGGAAAATTTATAGTACAGTTATCACAGAACCTTGTCATAATATGAGTCAAAAAATAATTAGTAGATATGTAGTATTTAAAAAAATTAGTTAACAAGAGAAAAAGTAAAGTAGTGCAAAAATATGCTAGTAAATCGTTGAAAAAAACTATTTGTATTAAAAATTTCAATTCGAGAAACTACAGTTTTTTCCATGTTTAAGGTTCTTTATTTAGCTTTTGTTAATAACCGGAGGTGTATTCCTGTTTTGTATTGTTTTAAATATATTAGGTAATATATGCATATTTTATTTAAGATTTTTTTTATTGTTGCCATTTAGCTTAAAGCTTTATTGACAAGAAAGAAGAGATCGAAGTAAGTTAATCAAACAACGTTGAGTAAAATTAATAAATTTATTTTAGATCAAATACAGGTTTGTCAAATAGTGTACCTACTTTATTTCCTAACAACACAACTTCTGTTCGTAGTCAACATCCATAAAAATCATAATGAATTTTTCATTTTTCAGGATCCATTTTTTGATAGCATCCTTATTAAATCTGATTTTTTCTCTCTGGTCAAAGCTGAAAATTGAAATAAGCTTTTATATTCTTTGTGTTGATTAGAAATAAATAAGATGTTTTTAACATGAACAAGTCTTAATCTAGACATGATTTTATGGCAGCAGCTTTATTTTTAAACTGATCAATTCTGTTGAAAATTTAGAATTCCATGTGATGGAAGACGGAAGCATTGTTTAGACAATGACGAAAGAATACATCATGTCATCTTGTTTAAATATTATGCTTTGCTTGTCCATATACCTATTTGCTCTAAAGAAAAGTGCCCTTTCTTGCATCAACTGCCGCATAAACTGGATACCTGCTTCGCTGCTTCATATTATATATTGTTCCATTCAAAACATTTTTTTGGGAAGGTTCCTAATTCAAATATGGACCTAAAAATTACATTTACTATTTATAGTATCACCTTGCTGAAAGATACCACAAATCATGGAGAAATTACTAAAATTTCAGGCCGTGAACACAGACGACCAATCTGATTATCACATTAAAACGTTATTATTAATAAAAAACAAATATTTATGTATATTTACGTACCAATCTGTCACAATCTTGACTCTTGAGTCATCATAACCCCATGATACAAAGAAAAAAGATCTTTGTATCATGTCATAACCCCACTTACATTGTCCATTCAGCTGATAAGTGTCTAGTTTCGGTTGAGTTTCTGTCCCTTTCTGTACTACGCTCAAAAAGAGTGAGAAACATGTTCCTTGCCGCTTATACATGCGGGATTTTCAAATGCTAGTATAATACTTTCAATTATTTTGCTAGTTAATTTCGTGAAAATTATTAAAGTTTTGTTAGGTAAGGGTCCGGTTAACATATTCCTACCATTATAATACTTCAGTCGCTTTATTTTGTTAGCTTCTTGCTAAGAAAATGCAAAAAACGCGAAACTTCCATATAAGCTTTAAGAAAATTTGCTCCAAAATGGCGGTCCTGGTCTATTGTCGTCACTGTCCTGTATAAAGCCACTGTATTTTACCCTGATGGCAGTCAAAGCAATCACTGTCGCGAGACGCTCATGCGTTTAATCTCCTTCCCTCTAGCCAAGGCCACCTAGCCCTCCTTAGTTCGAATGATGGAATCTTGCACGTTCCGGCTAGATGAAAGTTCTTGAACTCCGTCGTGCTGTCAATGCTGTCAGTTGTCATTTCGTCAATCGTCATCATGGCCCAATAAAATTTGCACTAATTTTTTTCTTGGGTAATACGTATTTTATTTATGAATAAATATTTTCTATCAAAATGAGTGAAGAAGCTAAAGAAAATCCTTCAATCGCGAATAGTGAATTGGCTAACCAGGAAAACAATTCTTCAGAGGCTGTGGGTTCGCAAAATGTAAGGCAACCCAACATTTATTACTTGCTATTTGTTAAACTCTGGGCTAAACTGCATTACTTTTTTTGATTAGGTACGACGATATAGTTATTTGTATTTGCAGTTTCTTGCATTGCTGACAGTTAAATAATTTTAATACATAAATCGTTTTTATTTAACACTTCGCCGTTATGTACATGAGTATAGATGGGTCGGTGCATTGTTTTTACTAGATGTATTTACATGTATATAGCTATATCTATACTGTTTGTTTTGTTTTTAAACATATTCACATTTTCCTTATAAATAGGTATTATCCTATTATAAGACAAATTATTTTGAGCTATATTATGATGCAAAACATTTTTTTTATTGCATTATTTCATATATTCTATTGAATAGTTGTACATAAAGAAAAATGATCCACATTAAAGCAGGCAATATAATGGTATTACATATCATAGAAAGCTAGATAGATTCTTATTTAAATAATGGTTTATTTGTTCCAAATGTATAAATTCCATAAAAGGTAAATAATGATAATGAAACCTTGCCTTAACAATGGCATGACCGCATGACTCAGGAACAATACAATTTATTTCATGTCTTAGGATCTGGAGAAAAAAGATTATTTTTAAAGCTTTATGTTTAGTCTTTATTAGAAAAACTGAAAAGTCAGAACCAAGAAAATATTTATTATTCAAAATAGAATAACTTTTTGACAAATACATAAAAAAATCTTACAAAAATAAGTTCAAATTCAAGTTCAAATTCAAATTGTTTATTGCCATAGACATAAAATACATGTATTGGAATTGTCAATAATAGTAAAAGTAATTTAAAAGTAAAAGTAAAAAAAAAACAAGTAAACTAACATAAAAAACAGAAACTACATAATATAATACTAATTTTACATAATTATAAAATTCTTAAAAAGTGCAACTAAAAAACTCACCACGAGAATAAAATGAATTCACAGCCAGTACATTCTTTAGGCAAATGGTTAAAATTTTTTAAAGATGTTATACGAGGTCCTTCTCCTGAGTTAACCTAGCTGCTGGTATGTAAAGGTTGTCTGATGCTCTTGTTGTTTTTTATTTATATCACCACACTTTTCAAGTTGATCCAAATCTTTAAAAACATAGCAGACACAGTGTAATATATAGAGATTTACTATTTACAACTGTTAGAATTCTTTCAGAGCCAAACATATTATGGCAAGATTCTCTAAAAGACAACGAAAACATTGTTCTGAGAATTCTTTTTTGGCACACAAAAACTGCACTGATATTACTGAAGTTTCCCCACCGTATGTTAATATTGACTGGATTAAGCAATAATAAAACATTTTTAATGTTTCCTTATCAACATATTGCCTAAGTTGTAATATGGCAAAATTTCTACTACTCAGTTTAGAGCATACACTTTGAATGTGGTGTTCCAAGATAAGTGCTGATCAATTGTAATTCCCAAGAAGTTGGTGGAATCTTTTTGTATAAGGCTTGTTTGTTTAACCTTAAGTAGTAGGCTAAAATCTTGCACAATTCTAATTCGTGTAAAAACTAGAAAGTTGGTTTTTGTACTATTAAGAGAAAGACCATTTCTATTACACCATTCACCTATATCCCTCACACATTGATTTGCCTGTGAACACAGTGATGCATAATCATGCTCACTTACAATAGCAGAGGTATCATCAGCAAAAAGTGTTATATAGTTTCTGTTTGTAATCAGTGGTAGATCATTTATAAACACTAAAAAAAGAATAGGCCCAAGAACACTACCTTGTGGTACCCCTACCTTTATAGATGTCCAGTCTGAAAAAGTAATGCCAGTGCTGCCAGTTATTTTCACTGGCCTGGGACCTTCCAGCCAAATAACTCTTTATCCATTCATAGGCCAAACCATGAATTCCATAGTGGGAAAGTTTTTCTAAAAGAATATTATGATTTATCGTATCGAAAGCCTCTGAAAAGTCAAAAAATATGCCTAGTGGTTTCAATTATTTTTTGTTAAAGCTTTCAAGAATATGTAGATAAAAAGATATTATGGCATCTTCAGTTGACTGATTCATTCTAAATCCAAATTGTCTATCAGTTAAAATTTTATTACGTTCCAGAAAACTAATAAGTCTCCTTCTGAATGACCTCTCAAATATCTTTGAAAAAACTGATAATAAGGTAATTGGCCTATAGTTTTCAATAAGACTTGAGTTTCCTTTTTTGTGTATTGGAACTACTATGGCTTTTTTACGTTCAGCTGGGAAATATTCATGTTCAAATGACAGGTTTATCAAGTAGGTAAGTGGAGTGAGGATCTCTTCTAAGTATACAGTCCTTTATAAGAGAACATGGTACCTCATCAACTCCACAAGACTTCTTGTTAGTCACTGATTTTAAAACGTTATAAACCTCAGGTTCTGTCATTGGTTCCAGAAAAATAGAGTTTATATTACCATTATATGGAATATTTCTATTAGTGTTTGGTTTAGTTTTTTTTAACAAGCTCATCAACAGAATTTACAAAAAGTGATTAAAAGCATTTCCTATTTCAGTCTGAATAGTTATCTCAGTATCCTCATACTTGATTTTATCAGGAAGATTTTTACTGTTTTGTTTAATTTTAGTGTGAGAGTTTATAATATTCCAAGCACATTTAGTAATACTTTCGGAGTTCCTGAGTTTATTTGAGTTATATTCTTTTTTTGCCACATGGATATTCTTTTTGTGACGATTTAGCCCATTTTTGTAGTGTCTTGTAGACTTCCAATCCACTATACAGAGTGTTACTGAGACAGTAATATCAAACTTCAATGTCATTTTTCCACTTAAATGGCTGAGAAGCACACACAGGCAGCCTTGGATGGTGAAGGGAATAAAAGTCTCCTTAAAAATCTAAGATGTCTATATAGGTTAAGGAAGTTTGCTCCCACTGTTTTTCTGATAAACTTCTTTAATAATAATGATCTATAGACAAGTTATTACGAGAGCAAAAATAAGGTACTACGAAAGCAGGGTGAGGGGATCTGGGGATACAACTAGTGATGTAAAAATTACCGTAATTTATTTTTGGTCGGTAATATTCGTTAAATTACGAGAACTTACCGTAATTTAGGAGAATTTTAGGAAATTTAACTTTTTTTTTAGCAGTAGACTATACTTGGTAGGTAATTTATTATCCTTGTTCAGAAATATACTATTAAACGAAATTTCACAATTTTATATTTAAAATTGAGCCCAGAATGGATTATTTTGTATTAATTTATTATATAATATGTATGATGTGAAAACAATTTTAACCTAAATAATATAACATGCTAACTCTGCATGAGGTAAGACATCTGGTGTGAAATATCACTGTAGATTTGGGCTGTTATGGACTACCTTACCAGAATAACATGACGAGGTGTTCTTCCATTCATCGAAATATCTCTCCACACCAACTGAAGCACCGTTAAAACTTTTGCAATCTGTTATTAAATTCTTATTAAACCATTCACCAGTCCTTCTCCACACACTTCTTCAATATACTATTTTAAAGCAAAATGTTGACTCGTTCATAAACAAGACAATCGAACATTCAGCAATATTCTATTCCCCATAATTTTCGACGAAATTTATTTTACCCGCAGTACCCGCACGATATTCGGGCAAAAAATTGGGACCCCTTGCAGGTTTTCTAGCTTTTAAATTAACTCCTTTTAAACGTCTATATACCGTCTTATTGCAACACCACGAGTTTGGCCAAGATCTTGCTGAACGTTTACCGCAGTATTTTCATGGATTCCGTAAAATCCGCGATCTCAACAAGCGATCATCTGTATATTTCAGCAAAAAAGCTGTATGTCAGACAATCTTAGAGATAAATCAATGAATAAAGAAACAAAATGCTTGTCAAAGAACCGCAGGCTTTGCACCCAGGGAGCTCTGAAACTACAGATGTCAATGTGGCATAATAAAGCAGGCTTTTTCGTTCAAACAGGCAAAATATAATGAGACAGGCGTAGACCCTGGCTTCGTCTGTTGTCGAGGCGTCGAATTGCTTCGACTGCAAACCCAACAAACTAGTAGAAAAGCAAATAGTGCACTACCTATCAAATGTATATTGAAGGAAACATGCGAATATAAATATATCGCACTTCAGTTTCTTGGTCGATATAATATATATAAAAAATGTTTCGCAAAGATTATACGATGTTGTAATCCTTTGCTAGTGCAAGAGTCAACCATATATGATGAAACAAAAGTTATGCTTTATTACGTCACAAGAGTGCCCTCCTGTGATCGCGATTTCTGGGCCCTTACCCTCATCAGGCAGGCTTTGCACCCATTGAGATCTGTAATTTCAGAGCTCCCTGGGTGCAAAGCCTGCCTGATGAGGGTAAGGGCCCAGAAATCGCGATCGCAGGAGGGCACTCTTGTGACGTAATACACAGAAGCTATCACGAATGTATTCGTAATATTACCGGGATTGTTCTCGGTAATATAACCGTAATATGTTACCCAAAAACGAATATTCCTTTGAGGGTGAGCGAATATTACCGTAAATTATAGAATTTATGGGAATATTCGGTTGGTAATATTCGATTGTCGCATCACTAGATACAACTAAAAAAAGAGGGTAAATCTATTTTGCTGATCAGTAGAGGCTGCTAATCTGATTGTAATTGTACAGAAACGAATAACTTATTCAAGTCACTCAACAGAGATGCGGTCAACCCAATAAAATATTTTTACAGCATAACCGCCGGTGACCGCCCCCACCTGCCTCCCCAATTTGGAAAAATTGAAATATATAGCTGATTTTTAGGCATATTTGATGCGGTCACTTATCAGGTCAACACAGAATAATTTTATTACTTCATAACCGCGTCTGACCGCCCCCATCTGCCGCCCCACTAACCAAAATTGAAATATACAACTGATTTTTACGCAGATTTCATGCGGTCACTCATCAGAGGTGCGTTCAACAGAGAATAACATTACTACATCATGATCGCGTCTGACCGCGCCCACCTGCCGTCCCAATATCGAAAAATTTAAATATACAACTGATTTTTAGGCAGATTTCATGCGGTCACTCGTCAGGGGTGCGGTCAACAGAGAATAACATTATTACGTCATAACCGCGTCTGACCGACCCCTCCTGCCGCCCCAATATCGAAATATTGAAATATACAACTGATTTTTAGGCAGATTTGATGCGGTCACTCATCAGGGGTGCGGTCAACACAGAATAACATTAGTACATCATGACCGCTTCTGACCGCCCCCACCTGCCGCCCCAATACCAGGATTTGTGTATACTGTACAAAGTTTTAAATAATATTATTCTATCGCCAGAATTATTGTCTCTTATTGGGTTTCATGTTCCTAGAAATTGTAATGCCAGACATAATAGACTTTTTCATGAAGATTATCATGGAACCAATTATGGATTGAACTCTCCAGTTACCAGATTTTGTAGACTTGCCAACAATGTTCTAAATAATTTAAACCACTGAAAAGTGACCGCCTCAAATCTGCCTAAAAAACAGCTGTATATTTTAATTTTTTCAAATTGGGGCGGCACGTGGGGGCGCTCAGAGGCGGTTATGCTGTAAAAATGTTTTATTGGGTTTAAACATAAACATAAACATTTTATTAATGAACTTGTCATTTACATTGTTAGGCATAAGTTGTAAAATATCCAATTGTAATAACTATACTTAACACCAATAGATAGCACTTAACATTAATACATAATAAAATAGTGTAACGCACATAAAATAAAACACAAACAAAGACAAAAAATATGTTAGTCTAACTCTTATATCTATATATACCTAATTTTTATTTTAAAATGTATCAAACCAGTATTGAATATATCTATATTTAAATTATTTAGAACATTGTTGGCAAGTCTACAAAATCTGGTAACTGGAGAGTTCAATCCATAATTGGTTCCATGATAATCTTCATGAAAAAGTCTATTATGCCTGGCATTACAATTTCTAGGAACATGAAACCCAATAAGAGACAATAATTCTTGCGATTGAATAATATTATTTAAAACTTTGTACAGTATACACAAATCCTGGTGATCTCTGCGCTGTTCAAGAGTGTGCATATTCAAAATTTCCAACATGTCCTTGTAATTAACTGAATCAGAAATTATACCCAATATGTAAGCTATATTCCTTAAAAATCTTTTTTGAACTCTTTCCAGCCGACATTTATTAGATTCATAAAATGGAGACCAAACGGGACTGGCATACTCAAGCACCTGCCTAACTACTGAGGAATAAACATTTCTTATTGTAAATATGTTGTTAAAGTCTTTCAAATTCCTCAAAACAAAACCCAACAGCTTCATTGCTCTATTTGAAATTCTTTTAATGTCTTCATTAAAGTTTAGTTCTACATCCAGAAAGACACCCACATCAAGGGCGGATCCAGGGGGGGGGCACTAGGGGCAGGTGCCCCCCCCCCCCGAGAATATTTAAGTAGTATTTGAAGACAAATAAGCTTCAGGCTTCATATATATTTTTTAAATTTTAATAATTGTTGCTTAGCCTTTACTACAGATTTTAGCATTACACTGATCGATTGCGTTCGTTGGTACCAAACACACCTCCCTACAACCTGTCCAGTGCCCATCCCTACTTCCGAGGGAAACGGTCAACGCGTAGCACTCGATTAGCAGAGTCAGAGTTCTAGCTAAGTCAGGCCAGCGCTCGCGTTTTTAATTAATAGAAAAACAGTGACTTCGTAACTTAACTTGTAGTATTAGAAGTGTGTTAAGAACTAATAACTATGGTAAGTTGCAAAATGGAGGCACATTTATAAAACGAGTTAAATAAATACATATACGACTTCTTGTGCAATGCAACTAAGTATTAAGTATTCATGATGATTTTGTTTCTTGTTTTTAGGATGATAATCAGGGTAAAAGAGGCACTATATACTCTTATTTCCAGCCATTAGGCAAAAAATCGAGGGGCGAAATAACCGAAATTACTCCAGGTAAAGTTAAATCCTTCTTTTCATTTTTGTTTACCCGATCACAGGAAGTAAAGGAGATTTACTTTCTTGTTCTTGTTGTGTGTATGTAAATATTTAAGTATGTAACAGCCAGGGGCGGCTCGCGGGTATTAGAACAGAGGAGGCTACTTTTAGGACAAAAAAAAATAGTGAAATAAGCTGACGATAAAAATAATAGCGCGGCATTGTAATAAAATAAAGGTTTATTTTAAGACCATAATGCAACAGTTTTTATACCGCAGTAAATATAAAACTACCTAGCTTATATTTTGAATATTACTTTTTCTCAATTCTCTCATTGTTAGCAACATTTAGAGGGAAAAATCTGGGGGAGAATATTTAAATACCATTTTGATATAAACTTAAACCTTTATATCTAATTTTATTTCTTTTTTATTTAATTTACAAACAAAAGTACACCAACACTCAAAAACTATTTATTCGATTTTTGCGTGTGATGTCCCATTTTATTCGTTTTAATGTTGCGGGTGTCGGTGACATAGGCCATTTTTTAAAATCCAATATGGCGGCCGTGACAGGTGAAAATGTGTACACAGCTCATTTCGGGAAAGACGTATTCACTTCTAACACGTGTAGTGTGTTGTACGCGACTTTTTTTTAACTAAAGGTTTGCTATGGTTTGCCCTCTCTTTATCGCATTGATATTTGGGACCCAAGAACTCGCTTTGCCAGACGTGTATATGTAATTATATTTTTCATTTATACTTTTAAATATCTCCATTTCTCTTTTTAGAACTAACAGAGGCCAGTGCTGGTTGCAGCGTTAGTTGTTTGCCTGATACATCAGGTGAAAATAAAATGGAAGTGGAAGACTTGTTGATAGATGCAAGCGGAAATCCTAGGCCACATTTTCAACATGACATTGGATTCTACGTAAATAGGCAAATCGATGATTATAAAAAAGGTATTCTTTTAAGAAATCTCTGGATACCTGAAGAGGGGTATATTTACCCATTTTCTGTGCATTCCAAAGGAAAAGGGCAAGTTGTTAAAAGATTTGTGACTAAAGAACATATTAGAAAATACCACTGGCTTGTTCTGTCAAGCGAGGATTCTTCTGCAAATATTGTGTTTTATTCGCAGGAACTCTAGCTGGTCACAATAAAGGAGCTAAATTAAAAAATCTTGTAACAACTCCTCTAATAGTATTTAAGGATATGACTGGCAAAGATGGGTTTCTTGAAACACATGACAGAAGTTTATATCACCGAAACTCTGTTGAAGCTGGAAAAAACTTCCTAAAATGTTATAACCAACCACAGCAGGGAGTAATTAACATTTTGTCATCTCAGAGATTGAAGCAAGTACAAGAAAATCGTGCTAGATTGGTCCCTATAATCGAATCAATTAAATTTCTTGGAAGACAAAATATTCCCCTTAGAGATCACAGGGATGACGGTCAGAATTTGGAAATATCAATGCATAATGAAGGCAATTTTCGAGCTCTTTTGAATTTTAGAATTCAGTCAGGAGACAGGCAATTAGAAACACACCTAAAAACTGCATCCTCTCGAGCTACCTACATAAGCAAGACTACCCAAAATGTCCTTATAAATTGTTGTGGGGAAGAAATAACTAGTACTATTATAGAAAATATTCAAAAAACGCGATATTACTCAATATTATTTGACGAAACAACAGATCAAGCGCATATCGAACAAATTGTTTTGGTGATAAGATATTTAGATAGCAACGTTATAAAAGAGCAGTTTTTAAGATTTATTGATGCTTATAAATCTGCTGTCAATTTATATTCTGAAAATGTCAACTCCAAGAATGATAGCGTAGCAGATAGATCCGAAATATCCAATATCGAGCATAAATTAACAGGTAAAATGCTAGCTAGAATAGTCTGTGAATATTTGACTAATCTAGGGCTGGATCTAAAATATTGTGTTGGCATTGGAACAGATGGTTGTTCTGTAATGACTTCAGATGCAAAAGGTGCCGTGTCGGAAATGTTTAAAACTGCTGTCAATGCAAAACATGTGTCTTGCTAGAACCATGTGTTAAACAACTCGATAGCACAAAGCTCAAAAATTCAGAGTATCCGCAATATCACAGGGGTTATAAAGGAAGTAGTCGCGTTCTTTAATCAATCAGCAAAAAGAAATTTCGTTATTAAATCTGTTATGGGTAGACAGCTTACCAGTCTCTGTGAGACAAGATGGGTAGAGAGGCATGACTCTTTTATTATCTTTGATGAAAGTTTACCAAATATCATAAAATCTTTAGGCGAAATTTCAGCGTGGAGTGATAATAACTCATCCAAAACGGCCTCAATATTTATTAGTTCATTATGTAACACTGAATTTATTACAGCTTTAAAATCCATCATTGACATTTTAAAAATTACTTTACCTCTAAGTCGTTTTTTACAAACTGTTTCCCTGGACTTAAATAAGGTTTCTGAGGCAGTGACGGATACCATCTCTCTTTTAAATGAAAGGCGAAAAGATTGTGACAAATATTTTTCGAACATATATAAAAATGTTGAGGCTACGGCCTTAGAGTTGGAATTTGATTTAAGAATGCCACGTCTTAGTAGCAGACAAACGCATCGAGAGAATCACGATGGAGGCAGTATAGAAATTTATTACCGAAGAAGTTTATATATTCCCCTGCTGGATCATATTATCAACGTCTTGGAAAATAGATTTTCCAATCACACTTTCGAATGTTATGACCTGCGCCTTATTCTTCCAACCGTTATTATAAAAGACGAGGAATATGTGAGTCGTACTAAAAGGGTGGCAGAAAGATATCATAATATTCTGCCAAATAAAATATCATCAGGAAGCATTGATGGGGAACTGGCAATGTGGAGAAAAAAATGGCAGAAAGTTAACCAAAATGATTTACCTAAGGATGTTTTTGAAGTATTTTTGATATGTGATGATGTCCTTTTTCCTACAATTAAAGAAATATTGAAAATCCTACTAACTCTCCCAGTGAGCACAGCAAGTGCCGAACGTTCATTTAGTACTTTAAATCGAGCAAAAACTTGGTTACGTTCGAGGATGGGTGACGAAAGGCTAAATGGCCTATGTCTATTATACACTCATCGAGAAATTATTGTCGGTGTTGAAAAAATTATAGAGCGTTTTGCGAAAGGTGGGGCACATAGATTAGAGTTTGCTGTTTGAGTTTTTTTCTGTACCTACTTTAATTTAATGGATTATTTTTTGTATTCGTAAAAATAAACATATAAACAACTTATTATTATTATGTTTTGTTTAACCTTCTAACTCTCGATACTAACATAAAATATGGTGGTGCTTTCCATAGAAGTAAGGACGAAATACCTTTTGGAACTCTACAAAAATATAAATATATAAAATATAAGTATTTAAGTATTTGTATTGGATTTGCTTATTGACTAATAAAGTAGGCTAAACTATCCTACTTTACAATCCTACAAAGTGGCTTGCCCTACTCTTGAATTTCTTCTGCTGGTTGTACATTGTGTCAGCGAATCGACTTATACCGGAGGGCTAGAAAATGGTCGTTTGGGTGCTGCACCCCAAACGGGCACTCCCCTGCAGATCCCTCAAAAAAATTAAATTGGGACGCGCCCGGTAGTTGCACCCCCCTCCCCCCGAAAGTGGTCCCTGATCCGCCCTTGTAGTACACGCATGTTTCTTTAACGATTTGAACGAACGGGTAAAAATTGGGCGCGGTGGCCTCAAAATTTTCCGTTTTCGGCGCTTTAGCCTCTGGCAAACGTGTCATAATGTAACAATGCATTGCATGATATAGGTTATAGTTATTTATAGTGATCATCCTGTCTAGACTAGTAGTAGTGTGCGTTGTGGCTCGTCCGCTCGTGCAAGTCGTGTTTCTTTAACGATTTTAACGACTTTTTGGTAAGAATTGGGGGTGGCACCTTCAAAATTTTCCGCCTCCGGCGGTTTAGCCTGTCTGCTCCTCTATAACTTCGGACTAAATCCACCCTTGTGCCCCCCCCCCCGAAATTAATCGCTGGATCCGCCCTTGACCCACATCCCTGATAATGAAAACTCTCTCAAGATCTATATTGTTAATTTTATAGTTAAAGTCAAGAGGATTTCTAGATCTGCTAAATGACATAACTTTACATTTATCAATATTTAGGGATAAATTATTTAGTATGCACCATTGAGAAAATTGATTTAGTTCATTTTGAAGTATGTGACAATCATTTATATCCTCAATCATTCTAAAAATATTTTTATCATCCGCAAAATTAAGAAAACTGGAATTTTTAAAAATAAATTTAACATCATTAAGGAAATATAAATATGTTCTATATTGTTGTGGAGGATTCATTCTTACCCTGGAATTGATTGCCTTTGCAATCAATTCCAGGGTAAGAATCATTAAGGAAAATATCAAGCAGAAGTGGTGAGAGATGGCCTCCATGCGGAACCCCAGAAGTAACTCTTAGTTCAGAAGACAAGAAGTTTTCTATTTTAACTTTCTGATATCTATCATTAAGATAATCCAGAAGCCACCTATGAAAAGTCCCATGGATTCCCATGGCAGTCAACTTCCGAGCGAGGATCCCGTGATCAACTCTGTCAAATGCCTTAGGAAAGTCAGTGTAAATAACATCGACTTGACAACCACCCTCCAAGGCACCCAACAGAGTCTGCTAAAAAATTAACAAATTGGAAACAGTTGACTTCCCCTTGATAAACCCATGTTGTTCTGGTATTATAATGTTTTTAAGAAGTGGGCTAATCTTATCAGTCACAATGGCCTCAAAAATCTTTGAAAATAAGGGTATTTTGGAAATTGGTCATTAATTTGGGTATTACTTACATCACCATTCTTAAAAATTGGTGTCACATGGCTAAATTTCCACGAGTTGGGAAAAATTCCCACTGCTAAAGGTTTATTAAAAATCTCACACAAGACAAAACAGATACAGTTTTTTATAAAATGAACTGGAATACCATCTGGACCACATCCTAATCTGGGTTTCAGTTTTGAGGTTCCGTTTTAGACTTCCATAACATTAATTTCCATGTTAGATAAATTAACAGTTAAGTCATATGAGAAATTGACTTGCTTTTCATCATAAGTAGCATAGACTGAGGCAAAATGCTCTTTGAACAATTCAGAAATAGCCTGTGGTGTATCTGCTGTCACAGCACCAAGTGTCATATTGCTAGGAATGGTTTTTGTATTCTTTTTAGAATTTATATAATTCCAAAACCCTTTTCGATCTTGCACCTCATCCTCTATGCTATTTATATAGTTTTGATGGCTAACTGGAGCATAATATTTGCTCTGAGCATGCAAAAAAAGAGAACCTTTGGTAATCTTCAAATTACAAAGATTGCTTATATGCCCTATGCGCTGCTTTTTTATCTAAAATTAAGCCCTTTAAATTTAGATCCATCCAATTGGGAAACTTTGGATTTTTATGTCTATTTAATGGAGTGGAAATATTTATAGCCTTAAATAGTTCCTGATAAAATAACTCAACAATTTCATTAATATCCTGACTTGCCAATAAATTCTTCCAGTCAACCATTGACAAAGCCAACTCCAATCTAACAAAATCACACTGTTTGAAGTTATAGTACCAATAATCATAGTTCAACTCAGTTATGGATTGAATCTGTACATAAAATTCTAGTGCCAGGTGAGGTTTATCTAATTTTAATAATGGACTGGGACAAAGTAATACCTGTACATCAGATTTATTGCTAAAAATCAAATCCAAGAAATTTCCAAATTGATTTGGTAGTTGATTCAATTGAGTTAAATTACAAAATTACATGCACTCACTCAAAACACTGGTTTCAATAGAATTTACACCACTAGGGTGACAGCCATAATCATCAGAAACCCAAGTCACTTTCGGCCTATTAAAGTCACCGCAAAGAAATATATCCAAATTATCACAGAAGCATTGATCCAAAACATATATCACAGAGGACGAATAACATTCATATATCTCACTATTCGAATCAGGGGGAACATGGACATTACCAAACAAAAAACTATGATCACTCATGGTTATAAGTACAAATAACTGTTCTAGGTTGTCTGTATTTGATGGAATTAGCTTACATTTGAGCCTTTTATTTACAGCAATAATAACACCTCCTCCGTGAGCTTTTTGTGAATTTGTTTTTACAGATCTATCGCATCGAAACACAGTATACTTGTCCTGAAGGCCAAGTTCATTTGTAGAAATATTTTCATTAAGGGATGTTTCAGTTAACAGAATGACATCATATGATTCAATTAAAACATTACATAACAAATCCTTTAGCTTTGACTTTATACCCCTTACATTTTGGTAGTAACAACTCATTTTGTCTGGTTTATTGCTATGGGTGTTTGAAAAATTGGGCGCTGCTGATGGTTGTTTTCAGTTTTCCTTGGAAGATTAAAATTAAAATCTCTAAAAACAACCCCAACAGGCCAAAAATCACAGTTGTTGACAGTGTTATAATACCTAATTAGAATCTAAGCCTACCTTAAATGATTTAATTTTCCCACTATTCGGGTTGACCGCATCTCTGTTGAGTGACCGCACTTCAATAAGTTATTCCCTACCGTAAAATTAAATTATTACCTTTTGCTGATCAGCAAAATAGGTACACCCAAAATAAAATTTGATAAAACTATTCTAAACTTTTCCCACCTTTTGTAAACGGAGATCCTATGGCATTCGACGAGCGGTGTGTGCGAAGATGTTGATTGACACGGTTCTTAAACAGTTGTAGGTTGTAATTAGGGGGAAACAGATGTTCTGGGAGTGAGTTCCATAGTGATGCAGTGCGCGAGGCAAAGGAGTACTTGTAAAGCGGCATTCTAGGTGTTTCCAGTTGTACGACGAACGGGTGTGCCCTAGCCGTCTGTCGTGACTGTCTGACAGGTGCTGCTGGCGGCGGGATGATGCGGGCTAAATCCTGCGAACATTTGCCTTGAAAATATCTATAAAACAGGGAAATCTCGGCCACATGTCTGCGGTGTGCCAGACTATCCAAATCCCCGGTCGCCAATGAGACGCACAACTCTCTTCTGAATGGAATCCAGCGGCGTTAGGGTGTTCTTAGGTGTGGCACCCCAGATGTGTGAGTATTTCTCTAAGCACGGTCTTATTTGCGCTTTGTAGAGCAAGAGTAGCTTTTGGGGTGTATATAGTTTTTTGTTGCGAAATAGCGCACCGAGCTTCTGCGAGGCTGACTTTGCGATGTTAGCAACGTGGTCATGCCAGGACATATTGCTGTTGACTGAGATACCCAGTAGTCCAATTGACGAGGTTGAAGGGATGGTCGATCCTGTCATAATGATATCAGGTCACGCCATAGTGGCTTTCTTGGTAAACGTGACTGTTTGAGTTTTTGCAGCATTAAATTGGACCAAATTCCTGTGGCCCCAAGTTCGAACTTTCTCCAGGTCTTGATTTATTGTTGTAATCTGCTCCTGTCTGCAGTGATGGCCCACAGCTTTAAGCTTTTATCTATTTGGAATTTCTATTAACAATTTTATTGTAAAAAAAAAAATTGACAATATTGACGATTGTAAAGGTATTTTGTACTTATCATTAATAAAGTTATTCTTATTATTCTTATTCTGAGGCACTCCCGCATTTATGGTGAATGTGTCTGAGATGTGTCCATCAATTGTAATGTATTAATGAAATGAACTCCCGAAGTGTGGGATTATTAATCGCTACACCACAAGAAATGCTCGGTTGACCCAAGGGCAGAAGGGACCTGGGATCACTTCCCTTAAAATTTATAATCACTTACCGTCAAATATTAAGGATATTTCGACTCTCCACCTCTATAATGGGAAACTTTAGACCATATTAGCTGAGAACCCCTTTTACTCATTGACTGAATTTATTTCACACCCTTTCAATTGACTGAATTTTGCTTAGTTGTAGTGTTTTAGTTTTTAAAGTTTTAACTTTGTATTTGACAATTCCAACACATGTAAACATGTCAATGGAAATAAATAAATAAACTAAAAATTAATTAAATTACTTTCTTATGTGTAACATTTTCACAGAGAGTGGGAATAGAAAGATACCTTTTTGGTGATGGAACGATATACCAGTTTCTATTTTATTAATTATGTGGTATTAATGCAGGATTCTGTGATAAGCATTTTTTAAATCTATAGATTTGTTTATTTTCCTCAGTGGGATAATTCCTTTTAGCATAATGATAAAACATAACTCTATTTTTGACAACCAGAACCTCACTGTTACGCCCAGAACCAACGCCTTACTCACAACTAAAACTTGGAACCGAAGGTAATGGTGGTAAAAAAAATCTCTGTAAAATTATATAGCCTTATCGATGGCCAAAATAGCATTATACCCCTTTTCTCAATTTTCTTGGGTATGATAAAAAGACCATGTATCACAATTTTTATTGCTATGCACCTTACGTATACTACCACTTCTATGAATTTTTTATATACATTTCTAACTCTAACACTATAGCATCCTGGTCTGAAATACCTAACCAGATTACTAATGCTGAAAAGCAGTTTTTACATATGTGAGTAGCCTTATTAAAGTCACTTGCCATCATTTTAGCCATGCAATTATCTATGTTGTTCAATTCTGTTGATCTATAAATACTAATTAAAGCTAGATTCCTTTAAATCGTAGCAAGCTGATTCAATTTCAGAGAGTTTTACTAGATCTCCCAAATTTACTACATTAGCAGGTTTTGGACCACTTTGATGCAAATAAACATTCTACATTCTGGATACAAGGGCTTTAAAAATTAAGCACACATCATAATACTCCCTTCTGTTCCTAAGAGCATGGAAATCTGAATTTATAGTGTTTGTTTCAATGACATATTAATGTTATTTGTACTGAGTTTGAAGGGTAAATATTACAAATTTGAGTTTGACCCTCTCCAGACTTTCTATATGGTCAATAAAGGAGGGTGACCAAACTACATTAGAACATTTCATAAGGTGTTATTTACTTTGTTGACACATTGTATACGTTTAGCCTATATAATTGTTATTTGTATTTCTTTTGTTTCAGCAAAATGGAGACCCACCTCAACAAAGACAACCCACAAAGATGGAATCTTTTCTTTCAATTTCCAAGTCGTTAATTGTACGAGCTCTAATTATATATTTCATATCGTCTTTCTTTAGAGGGTCGAAAACTCCTACCCCTGCAAATACGAATAGTCCGGCAGGACCTGTTCATCAAGCTAGAAATATATTTACGGATGGTACGCCATTAACGTTGTATGTGTATCTTTCTGAATCGGACATTTTGAAAGACTACCAGAATTCTAATTTATTTTGGATCAAAGAAAATATAGTTTATGGCGATTGGACAGCAGGCCCGAATAGGGATGGCATATTTGAAATTGAAAAAAATGTACCAATTACTGAAGATATGAAAAATAATGGTTCACTATATTTGCATGCTTTCATAACTCGATTAGGAAACCATCCGGACCCGCAGTCTAAAAATTATGATGCTGATCAAATGAGTTCCACAGTTAAGCAGCTTAATAGGTAAGTGTACTCCATTTATGTCTTGCCAATATTAAAGATTCAATTTAAAATATTTCTGCCTAAAGTTTATGCTAACTTTAGTGATGCATGTAGAAAAAAAAATAATTTTAATCCAGGTCATAAGTAAGTGTTGTTACTCGGGTTCAATAGAACTTCTTTTTTATCATATTAAGGAGTTTTCTCAAAATTAGTTAGAACTTTTGATTTGGCACTTCTAAATTGTCCTAAAAACCAAATTTGATGAAATTTTTTATACGCGTATTTAACTTTTTGTGGTTATTGTTCTTAATAATGTATTTAATTATCTCTATAGTATTGACAAGATTACACTAATAGATATGTCTTGTCTTAATGATTAAATTGATATCATAAGCTTAAATGGCTGTATATGCTACAAGCCTAATAGTAGGGAAAGTTTCAAATTTTAAAATTAAGCACTACCCGTGCGATTGTGCTTGCTTATGTGTGTAAATCTAATTCTACTTAAACCTAAATTGAACAAAATAACCGCAATGGCAATGCGTATTTAATGATATATTTAAAACAGTATTTTTAAAGCTTTTATCAATATTCTCAACAACACTTTCTTTTAATGGTTTTAAATTTTATTTATTTATTTATTTATTTATTTATTTACAAAGTTTACAAAGAGATTCATTACAGTTGTAACATAACCTATATACCTACTAGATCAACCTTTGTGTTTTATTTATTTATACAAGTTCCTTTGTGCGCCTAGGTTAAACCCGTATGCACTTAAACAGAATTTATCCTGTACTGGTAGGTATGTTCTATTTAACAGAGATAAAACACAAAAATACAGAAACATAAAAATACAAAAATACCGAAAACAAAGCACCACAGACGTTATTCAAAATATTCCAGAATATAGTTCTTGATTTTCAAACATAAAACTAAACCTATGTAATGTTTTTAGTGTTCTTATTTTTAGAGGGAGAATGTTATATAATTTTGGTCCCAAGTATTGAAAGTTGTTTTTATAAAATTCACTTTTCGGTTTTGGTACCTTTACTTGTTCATTTGTTCTTGTTCTAGTGTTATGAGGATGGTTAATTGAGTTTACAATAGTACTATTCTGATAAATATAGCAACCCACGGCACAGACATAAAGCGAGGGCACGTCCTGAACTCTTTCATTATAAAGAAGGCTAGTTGGATATAAGGGATGTTTTCTGTATATAACTTTTATAATTTTATTTTGAATTACGTTCAATGGCTTCAATGTAGTACTGTATAAACTCCCCCCCCCCAAACT
>MU184257.1:1761-30369 GCA_016904865.1 Pissodes strobi | reverse complement strand
AATGTAGTACTGTATAAACTCCCCCCCCCCAAACTATTATTCTATATCGCAGGATCGATCCGACCAAACTATAGTATAACATCAAAAGAAGCTGCTCATTTAAAAATTGCCTCAGTAAGTAAAATTTGTACACTAAATATCTTAGTTTCTTTGTTATGAAATTAATATGATCCTCCCATTTCAAGCTGCTATCGATATACACACCCATATACTTAATAGTCTTTGTTTCTAATATTGGTTCATTTAAGTTTCTCGCTTGTATACTTTGAAAAGTGGGTCAATTGTTTTTGAAAATGCTATATATTTAGTTTTACTCACATTCAGAGATAGCTTGTAGAAATCCAACCATTCTTTAACTTTGCACATTCTTTTCATTGCCCTCAACCCTACATTCCCCCAGTTACTGCCACCAAACACCAATACGGTGTCTTCTGCGTATGATACAATTTTGCCTGATGTCATATTAAGCAACGTTAACCCCCTAATATAAAGATTAAAAAGTGTGGGCCCCAGTACTGTGCCTTGAGGTACACCTATATGAATGTTTCCGGTGTGCTTATTGTACTTCTTACTCTGGTTCTTTGTATCTATTTGTGAGGTAGCTCTCAAAAAACCCTAACACAGTACCCCTAATTCCATTGCGTTCAAGAACATTTAAACGTTTCGCGTGTGAAACCGTGTCAAAGGCCTTTGCCAGGTCCAGGAACAAAGCAACACACACTTGTTAAATTTTACAATATTTCTTATTTCGATTGGTATATTTTTGTTGTTCAAGAACTATTAAATCATAGATTAATATGTGTATTACTCTTGGGAATGACAATGTGTTTATTGGTTTTGTTTTATCGTTTATTCCGGTATACAAAACAACTTATTCCAAAAATATATATAGGCTGGACAAGTATAAAACAGTCTGGTTGAAAATCGTTTGTTTTTAATTTATGTTTTCACACATTCAAAGGCGCTTTAGGCCACTAGTGCATAGGTCACCCCCCACATAATTATAATATAACACTAAAGAATCTACAATGTTTTTTACCAGATCTAAATTTACGTAGAAAGCTTCAGTTAAGGAGAAAGCCCTTTAATTTGTTTTTGTTTTAGAAGTGACTTTTAAAAGTGTTAAGCCAGTTTTTTATTTTATTACTACTTTTTATTGCATAATCTTTTATTTAATTCCAAGTTTTAGCTGAAAACATGGCTGGTGTATCACCTGCACAAGATGTTATGGAACTATTGTTTAGCTTCAAACCCGTTAGAGTTAATGTTTGAAATAAATGTAACGGGGCTCAGTACTGTTCCCTGGGGAACTCCTATTTTTATGTTTACAGCGAGTCACTTAATATCTCCAATTTTCAACTATTTTCTATTCCTTAGATAATTCTAAAAAACATAAGACTCTGCACCCTTAATCCCACACTTATGAAATACACACAAAAGTTAGTCAGGTGGCACCTGATCAAATGCTTTCGCCAAATCCAAGAAAACCGCTATGCATCGCTGGTTATTCTTATTTTATTTTTTTGCTGTTACTTGCTTAGTCAGTTATTAGAGCGCATCCGAAATGCTTAAGCCGTTTACAAAATCGTACTGATTTTTTGTAATTATGTTATTTAAATAATTGAAGAGTAGGGTAGGGTAGGACGGTAATTGCTAATATCTGATTTGCTTCCTGATTTATGAATTTGGGTTACTATTGAAATTTTAAATTGATCAGAACTCTGCCACTCTTAAACATTAAATGTATTATGTAAACAGAGTAGTAGTTATATACAAATATCTATTTCCTATAATTTTTGTATCAACATATCGATATCGTTCTTAAGGCTATTTATTTGTCCTACTATTTCATTGTTATTAATTAATTGGTTTCAAAAATAAAGAAGTGAGTTGGTCGGAATTTACTTGTGTTAGTTTGAGGGATTATTATTAGTGTCTTCAAATATTAACTTATACTTTTTTTAAGTTGCAGCCAGCATTTTCTATTTTATTTTTGTGATAGTTATGTTTACATTTTTTAATATATTTTTCGCAACTTTCTATTTTTTTTTTAAATATTTAGTTATCATTTTAATTAAATTTCACTAAAAGTCTTTTTTTCATTTTATCCCTTGTTTTTACGTTGGATTATTCTGCCACTGCCCATCGTTGGTTTAAAATTTATTATATTATTTAATTGAAATAGTTTTCTGTTTAAAACTCGCCCGGGTAGCGTCATTTGTATTTAATACTCTAGTTTTCTGTTTTGATTAAATCATTTAAAGTTTGCTGATTTGCATTAAGTAACGTTTTTCCCTTTCCTAATTTGTTCTTTTTAGACTTGCATTAAACATAATTGGGTAATGAAGGTCATATCTGAGCTCAGTATGTATGAGTTATAATGCAAAAGATCTGCTTTTTTATAATAAAAATGTGATCTAAACACGAACTTGTTCCTGAAGTAACTCGGGTTGCGGCATTAATGTAAGACAGGTGCCGAATATGATTCAGAATATGGCTGTCCCATGAAAAAACAGAGTAATGGCATTTTACCGAAATTACGGCAAAATAAAATGTTCAATAATCAATTCTCATTTTTATGTTTGTTCATTTAAAAATTTAAAATAATTTTAATATGTGAAAAAATTATTAAAATTTTATTGTTATCGTTTTAAACCATGAGAGGCTCATAACAAACTTTGTTTTATGGGAGAACAATGTATTTATCCACTAAATCTAAGAAAATCTGGGATTCTGGAAGGGAAGTCCAGATTAACCTCCGATTTATTGGCATTTGAGGAAGCAGGTCTCCTTTTTTTTTAGGATATGCCTCGTAATGGAAAAGGCTCTGATCTACGCGGATCTAATTGTTTTTTGGAGAAAGTTCAACGTTCGCTCATTGTCATCAAAATTTAATTTATATATAGACATGTTTCTCCTTTATAAAAGCCTGAAAAGCTTTTTAAGGGATCGTCAGCTTTCTTATTAGCTAATCTTTTCTTCTTAGGCCAAGCATGAAATGTTGATAAATTTAATACATCTGTATTTTCCCGCATTCGTTTATTGGGTTAATTAGTTCTTGAAGATGATAAACCGATCGCTTCCGCCCTATTTTTTTAAAATATTTCCATGGACCCGTCTGCACTGATATGAGTATGACCTTTTTTTAGGTATCCTATGCTAACTATTTGAGCCGTTGGGCTCGTTCACTAAATTTACCAAGACGCAATTTTTGTTTTGTGACTTGTAATTGTCTGCCCAAAAAAAGAACTCTTTGTTATCCCTTTCCTCTTCGATTACACGTAATATTCAGTCTGATATGGTTTTACCTGCAATCGCCTCATGCTAAAGGAGGCAATGACCTTTATTTTGACTATTGTCATCTTTGCAAAGGTCTCGTTGAAGACTATCGATCTACTAGTAAAAAAATGAGGGTCTGCAGTCAGACCTAACTGACAAAATAATTACTTTCTGAAGGTCCATCGAGTAGATGCATTTTTCATACAATTTGTTTGCTTTTTTTGCTTTGAATTGGTGAATATTTAACTCTTCACTAATTTCAGTAACTCAACTGATTTACATTATTCGCGAGCGTCTGATTTTGCAGGAGACATTGAAATATTCATCTCCCTTAACAATATATTTAAAATTTTCATAGGCTCGGATTTTTTGAATTAAAGTCGTTAAACATTAAGCTATAGGTTAGTTCTCGAGGTAAGCATTAAGCGATTTCGAGCGTTTCTATGCCTGAGATGACCAACAAAATATGATTTTATATATTTTTGGATTATTTCAACCTCTAATTTATTATTTGGGTTGATACCTCTATTTTTTTAATAATGCGCCATATGTATGTGTTTTATGACCTTAACTAGTTCCGTAATGACCGAGTCATCCGTGTATCCTAATGTGTTAAGGGAACGTTAGTCGGCAAACGTTAATTTTGGTTGAATTACTTAGGGGCAATGACAATCTTGATTCAACTCTGTGCTTTGAGGAAGATAACAATATACGTTTAATAGGTACCAAAGGAATGTGCGTATTCATTCAGTCATCTCATTCTACTTGAGACTGCCCTGCCTATTGCACTTCTCAGAACATTATTTCTTATTCGATGCTTTAAGATATCTCTTTCTCTTCTCACACTTAGATTTGCTTGCTGAAGCTTCAATCTTCGTTGTCTAAAATTAAATTTAAATTTCAAAAATATTAAAAATCACTTTGTGTGAACAAACTAAATGTAAAGCGTACCAATCTGTTTACGATTCTCCTGATGACATGGATCAGTAGCGTTAATAGATACGGTACTTTCGTTTTCTTCATCTGCCGAACTGTGTAGTATTGGTTGAAGAATCTAAAACAAACACAAACAAAAGCTGCAATAGGTCTAGCCAAACAAAAAGCTATAACAAACATGCTATAGATCTATATAAAAATATCAGTAACAAATTTATTTAATTAAACTTTTGGTATTGACAGACAATAATCACCTTTTATTCCAATATCACCACTTGGGTCATGAGCTCATCAGATGACTGATTCACTTTCAAGAGCATAATTGCCAGGTCACTGGTCCTAGACTGTAAACATAGCAATTCTGGTTCTTATTAAGGACCTCTAGTATAGCATCTTTTATTTCTCTTAAAATACTTTCTTGTTTCACTAAACTCTTTATTATGTAAATCCAGCAGCTGTTGAATTGTCTGTAAAATAACTGCTTTCAATGGAATGAACGGATATTTCTAGAGACGAAATTAAAATATAAGTTTGCGACATTACAGCCTCCCTCAGTAATTTATTATTTAACGTACTTTGTGTGAGTCGTATTGGTTGCTTTTATCTAGAGCTCACGCTTGCTACATAAGTTCATTTGTCTTTGAACTGTCATCCTCGCTGTTCAAAATCCTACAAACGACTGCCTGGTGCCTGGATCGGCACAGAGTCGCTCGAAAGAATGTGCAACCCCGCCTACAGCGGTGTCTTACTATGATGTTTTTTCTTATGAATTAAATAAAACTTTTTCATCTTTTGGTATTTAAGACATAGTAAATGTAATAACTTCTTTTCGACATGATAGATTCGAGGAAAAAAGAAATTAGAAGCCTTTAATATTTATTTTAAGAATGTTTTTAACTCGGTTTTGGATTTCAAAACACAGTAACTTACATAAATTACCATAGTTCATTTAAGTAGCATAGCATCACAAAATAATGGAATATTGAAGTTAATTTGTGTCTAAACCACTTCGTCCGATTTGGATGTTTTTTTGATATGACATGTCTCTGAGAAAAATAGTGTACTACTGTTTTTCCATAGAGAAATTTATGATACGGCAAGGCGAACGTTATAAAATGTGATACGAATTTTACAAAATGTGATACGGGGAGGCGATCGAAAGTAGAGAGGCTCGTCCACAATTCAAACTAAGCATGGGATAACTATCTTTTATCTTCGTCTCTTCTACATCATCGAGCTACTTCGACTAGCCTGTCATCACTTATTTTCATTATTTGTATCCTCTTCAAGTGTTTTGTATATATGTTTTTTTATTTTAACATTTGGGTTGTATATTACAACGATTTACATTTTAAATTTTGTCTCACACTTATTTCCGAAGATTTTAATTTTATTTTATTCTCAGTATCTTCGTCGTTTTGACTAGTTTCTTCTCCCTCTTGATCCATGGCTTTCTTTAGCCTATCTTATACAAACCAGCTGTACTATTTTATTTTAACCTCTGTACCATATTATCATTCGAAATATATTTGTCCGACAAGAATAGAGCGTTGAACAGACTTTGGTTTAATGCATAGTGTGTTCTACCATTCATGTCAGAGAATTTGCATAAAATTCAAATATTTCATTATTTAACAAAAACAAATTATTCGTACTAAAGGCATAAATACTCGCTACTGACACTTGATTTTCCCTTCACATTTTTCATTGTTGAATTTAAAAGTAAACTTTCAATAAAACACGTTATATACCATAAAACTGCGTTTGTTCTGTAGTGATTGAGCTAATTAAGTAAATTTTAAAAACCCAAATGTTTTAATAAGATAAGACTAGAGTTTGATTCGAATTCTAACTTGATGTTGTAACTATTTCTTGAACGGGCAATGATTATTCTCGTTCTTGACAACGGGGGCAGATTTCTTCCTCAAAAAGTTTAGCAGTTTCCGGTTGTTTTAGGTATTTCAGCTTCGTTAGGGTTAGGGATTGACCGATATGATTTTTTGTGACCGATACCGATATCCGCCGATACAGATATATGCATGACCGATATCGCCCGATACCGATATATCGGCCATAAAATTTTGTGGTGTAATGTTTGTTCTATAAATGAGGTAAAACTAATTTATTGAATATTATACAAATAAATAATGATACATTGTTACCGTTTAACACGGCTTAACCATAAAAACACTGCTAAAATAAAGAACGTAGAGTCGATGTTTTGTAAATCACCAGTCGGAATAGAAATCGATACGGTGAATTCCCAAATTTGGCAAAGCTTGGCCGTTCGCGCTGCATTCGCTCGGTCGGGGAATACCAGAATTACAAGAAGAATCTGAAGTGAGCGACGATGATGCTCCTTTAGGGATACTTGCTAAAAAATCAAATGAGGTAAACCAAGATATCCAGGAAAATGCCCCCGGCTCGATTTCTCATAGCTTGTTCTGGAATACGTTTGAAGAAGTTACCGGTATGGCGGGAAGTAAATTAATATCATAAAGAAAGGACTGATATGATAAATACAAATAAAATCTATTATGAGATTAAAATGCGTGTTAATTTGGAAAAAATATCAAGAAGTGAAGATCCTTTGATTTGGTGGGCGCAAAAAAGGGAATTTTTCCATTAATATGTGAAGTTGCAATACTATATTTAGCACCCCCGCCAGGTAGTGTTGCTAGTAAACAGCTATTTTTTTCAGATTTTTTTTATTTAGTATTTTTGTTTTAATTTCTTTAAAAAATTCTTAGCAACTGAAATATTTAGCAATTTATATTTTTATTAGGCCAATACCGATATAGGCCGATATCGAACTTGCATATTGGTCGATACCGATATCGGCCAAGATATACCGATACCGGTATCGGTCGATCCCTAGTTAGGGTCACTAAATTAACACTTTTGCAATTTACACCCTGAGGCTAGAGCTGAAGCGGCCTTATTCAAAAGTCTAGATTTGAGGGGAGAAAAAAGGTAATTTGTCTGACAAACAAATCTTCTACATAAATATAGAACATATCTACGACCGGTAATCATGATTTCTGTGTAGAAACAGTAGTGCACTAACGTTCCCAAAGAGGCAGCCTGTTATAAAATTTTGAAGTGAAAAGTTTGTAGCACGGGTGTGAGTTGATACTCGAAGAAACTAAAAAGCGACAGTAAAAAGAGATCTATAGGATGTAGCCTGCGAGAGAATGAGATAGAACACAGTTATACAGTTGTTACATGTTTGTTAAAAGTAAAAAGTAGTTCACGTTCGATCACTGAAGTTGAATGAGTGACCGCTTGGTTTAGTTTTATGAAAGTTTCACTTCTACCGAGTGTGAACTGCACACAATATTTTTTTCTATCCAAATCGGTCGAGCGGTTTAAATAAAAATTAACTTAAAATTTGTGATTATTTTTCTTGAGAAGTATATTTTGTTGTCCAAAATGTTTACTAAATCCAACTGATATTTTTTTGTTTCAGATACAAACTAATTAAAGCGAGTAAAACGAAGAATCTTTTAACTGGAGAAACGGAGCAAGTTCCCGTAGATGATGGCAAAATTATTTCACACTGGCATCCTAATTTTACTCTGAATTTAATAACAGATCAGTCGCTTTGGACGTTTGGTGCAGTGCCTGCCCCGATTGATCAGTTTATTAAGTTTACTGACGACTTTAAGCATTATAAGCCAATACTATACTCCAATGATTATTGGAATATGGCTAGAGATTACAAACCATTGAATGAAAGTTACTCGCTTAAAGTTACATTTCAACCATTGAGTCTGTTTAAATGGCAGCTATACGCAGCTCAGGCTTTGAAAAATAGCATGTTTAGCATGTGGGGTGACAGTGAAAATCAACAAACTGATGAAGAACAGGATACTATAAAAGAAACTCTTATGGATACCAATCCATATTTGCTTGGGATCACGATTGCAGTATCAATTTTACACTCGGTTTTCGAACTTCTTGCATTTAAAAACGACATCCAGTTCTGGAACAACAGAAATTCGCTTGAAGGTTTATCGGTACGCTCTGTTTTCTTTAGTGTATTTCAAAGTTTAATTGTTTTACTCTACGTATTGGACCACGAAACAAACTTCCTTATTAGGGTATCTTGCTTTGTAGGCCTGGGTATTGAGCTGTGGAAAATATGGAAAGTGGTTGACATTAAAGTTGAAAATGGCAGACTTGTATTCAAAGATAAAGGGTCATATGTCCAATCGAGCACAAAGGTATATGATGAACTTGCATTTAAGTACCTGTCATGGTTATGTTTTCCTTTGTTGGCCGGTTACTGTATATATGCCTTACTATATTTAGAACACAAAGGCTGGTATTCTTTTGTATTAGATATTCTCTATGGCTACTTATTAACTTTCGGTTTTATTATGATGACTCCTCAGTTGTTTATCAATTACAAACTGAAATCTATAGCGCACTTACCTTGGAGAATGCTGACTTACAAGTTTCTTAATACATTCATTGATGATATGTTTGCTTTTGTCATCAAGATGCCCACTATGTACAGGATAGGCTGTTTTCGAGATGACATTGTTTTCTTAATATTTTTGTACCAAAAGTGGATATATCCAGTTGATAAATCAAGAAGAAATGAATTTGGCTATTCAGCTGAACAAGAAGAGCAGAAAGCTGTTGGTAATGGCGAAGCGACCACAAATTCACTTGTACCTCAGGAAGCTAAGAAAGATCAGTAATTGTTTTTAAAACTATTTATTTTGTATTATAAATAGGTAACTGTTGATTACTTAAAAATCGTTTGTAAAATATTTTGATGGTATTATATACTTCACCAGTTAGCAATTGTTTAACTACTCTCAAAGTAAATATTAAATTATGTTATTTAATAAGTTTGATGTTTTTATTGTTTAATAATACTTATTATATTTTTAATTATCTCCCTTTAAAGTTTCAATGTCTCAAGCTAAATATGGCCAATGTGCTTCTATGACTATGAGTATGAACTTGGAATTAGTTTAGCTGTTTAACTGATAAAATTGATAGCAGAGGCAGTGCGAAAATCTATTGGACACTACGATTTAATTTCTAGACACCTTACTTATTGATTACGCCAAATACTGACCTTATTCGTATTATTTCGAAATGCCTTTAGAATTGGTCCAATCATGACGAACGAACAAATATTACGACACACTGGAGACAAAATGTTAGTTCTGCCTCAGTGTTGATTTGCAGTGGCGGTAATGTTGAGGAGACTAGATGTGTTCTTTTTTAATTAATTGATGGATGATCCAACTTTTTAGAAAGACAATTCCTTATGGTGCGTCAAATTTGATATTTGATCTAAACGGTATGTATGCAACATCTTTACCAGGACTGCATCATAAAAGTGTAAAATCAGCAAAGAAATCGACTCAAACAGAAACCCAAACTGAAAACGGTCTGCAGACAGAAGAAAATGTATTACCCGTACATAATATATAAAATTTTGAGGCTAGAAACCAACAGACAAGTCAGGAACATTTTTTATATCTCCGCTTACCCCCAGCTACCCCCCGAACACACGCAATAAATTTAACCAACAATAGTAAAAACATCAGAGACGAACTAAACGTTTTGCACTTAAATATTCAGGGCATTGAAGGAAAATGCGAATCATTGGGTATACTGGCAGAACAGCATAACCTCGACATTTTATGCATTGATGAGCGCTGGCTGCGAGAAGATGAAGTGAAATCTACATGGATAGAGAAGTTTCAGTTGGCGGCATGCTACGGTCATACGGGATTCCGATTTTGGTCGCGTACCTAATCGGACTGGCTGGTGTTCCCAGAGTTGAGCACTGCGGTTTACCCTTCTATCACGATCTTACGGTCATTTTGCATTGTATTAGGCTTGCTTTTTACACTAAGTGTAACCAGTAAAGGCCGCATAGCACGTAGTTGCTCTAATTTTCTAGTTTCCGGGGACGGAACCCCGGCTTTTGCCCTAACCATGGGTGATTACACCGAAGACGAGGACACGTTGTCCAACGTATCGATGGTTAAACCCCGAGCGACGATATTCGGAGCTTACCATCAAGAAGACTAAATCTAGATGTAATAGTTACGCCGAAATATGCGTCCAATGTCGCCTTGATAAAGAAAAGCTAAACAAAGCCGCTGAACTACCGCAAAGCGAACTTTACCGCATAATGACTAAAGTTCGACAGCATATGAGGGATACACACCCCTCGAGAATAAAGTACAATACCTCAGCGAGAATCGACACCGGAAAAAAGAAGGCTAGTCCTACAAGCCTCCAAGGAGAAGAAGCGGCCAAAAAGCTGAAGGTCAATAAGGTCACGGCTGGCGAAAAAACATCAACAATGCAAAAAAACTCACACCGATACCGAGCCCATAGCAACAGCGCCCGCGTTTAAATAGACGACACCACACTTATGGCGCCGCCACCGGCACCGCCAAGAACCGCTGATCTCCTGATATCCAATAAAGAATTCGAGACCTTTAAGGTACCATTCAAACAAATTCCTTTTAAAAGAAATTTCAAGGTGGTGAATTTAGATAAGGGGCAATCCCCTGTTGACACGAAGAACAAATACCAACCCCTGGAAGACCTAGATATGGAAGACGACGACGCCGTTAGCGTAACCTCTACAACCGCGTCAACCGGAGTAAGGCAAAAAGCAGCGGGTAACAAAAACGCACCGAAGAAGACTAAAACACAGGCACCACCGCCGGTAGTCATTAAAGGCAGGCCCTCTGATCTGAAGGAGATGAGAATAAAGAAATACCAGCTCAAATACACTAAAAACTCCGTCATTGTGTACTGCGAAAATAGCTACGACCTACATACCCTAAAGCGGACTCTCGATCTAGAAAAAACAGAATACCATACGTACGCGGAGTCACAGGAGAAGACGAGGGCTTTTGTGCTCCGCGGGCTAGATGGCGATATAAAGCCAAATGACATAGTTGAAGCTCTTATGGACGAATATAACATTACTCCCAAATCTGTTTTCGAAATGCGAAAAACGCGCATTCCAATGTTTTTAATTATATTAGGAACTAACTATAATGTTCGGCGCCTAAACCAAGAAGTCAGAACAATCATGTCAGTCCGTGTCAACTGGGAAATGCGGCGTTCTAGCAAACCCGTCTTGCAGTGCAAAAAATGCCAGCAATTCGGGCATGCTAGAACATATTGTAACCGCAACGTAGCTTGCAGCAAATGCGCTGGGGCGCATGAAATCACATCCTGCAATTCAGACACCCTGAAATGCGTAAATTGCAAAGGGCCACACCGCTCAATCGACGAAAATTGCCCAGTGTTTGAATACAAACTTAACATTATTCAAACTACAGCTAAGCCGAAATCGACAAAACCCACATTTCGCCCCGCGCCACCCCCTGCCAACCCAGCGTGGAGGGGCCCAAACAACATCAGCAGAGCAGACGGTCAAAGTGACCAAGGCCTAAGCGATGGCCAACGTAGCAACGACAGAAACGACTATAAGACACAGTTCCCCGCAATCCGCGGCCGCCAGCAACCGCCACCCCCTGGAAACCAAGCCGCTGAAAACACAAATGTACATGTTAGTGGTTCTGCTAGCGGCAATAACAATATTAGTAATTCAAACACTTCAAATATTTCTAATATAATGTCAGATCTTAATAGTGTCGTGGCTAAGATCAATAGCCTTGTAAACCTAGATCAACTATATCTTGCTTTAGAGAAATACTCAAACATGCTAGAAGCATGCAGGGGTGATAAAGCCGAGATTATACAGACATCTCTTCGCTTTTTCACCCATGAGTATTCCAAATATAATATATAAATGTTACATATTGCATGCTGGAACTGTAATGGTATTAGACAAAAACTGGGCGAGTTTCGTAACTTTATGTATACTTCCAATTTCCAAGTTGTTTTCATTGTCGAAACAAATCTGTCCCCCGACTTCGTACTGAAGATACGGGGATATAATATCGAACGATATGATAGGCCAGATCGACGCGGGGGAGGCGTGACCTGCCTCGTGCATAAGTCGCTCCAATATAAGAGAATCCGCAATATTCGTTCTGCGATAGAACACGTTTGTATTGAGACGACGAGCGGTATACGTATCTGCGGCGGCTACGCACCCCCCGGGTCCTCGCATCACGGCACCTGACCTTTTAGCACTACTCCCTATAAATCGAGTAACGTTGTTAATAGGCGACTTCAACGCCTCCCACGACGAATGGGGTGGCACTACCAACGGCAGGGGCAGGATGTTTAAAGCAGTTATCGACAATAACTTGGAAATGTCCTATCATCGAACACCAAATCCTACTTTTGTCTCGGGGAACAATAAGGACATCTCAACTTCAAGAGCTGCATGCTGTAAACTCGGATCATCTTCCAATCAAGATCAGCCTATACTGCAGGGTCCCTGTGACAAACGACACCGTCGTTTCGTATAGGGGGATTGATTGGAGGGTGTTCCGCGAGCAGTTAAATGAGATCACTGTTGTCCCCGAGCAAATAGAGCCTGTCCAGGAGTTAGAAAACGAGGTAGAAATTCTCACGTCAAATATCCAGCGCATCCGTGATGCTTTATGTACTAGGGTGGCCATCCGCCCTAGCACTGACACCCTTCCTGAACATATCCTTAATCTCATTACCTTTAGAAACCGATTTCGACGAAGATGGCAGAGGAACCGGACACAAAATGGGACCCGGTCGCATCAATGCACTGACCAAGGAGATAAGGATGAAAATCCGCGAGCATCGTAACCAAACATGGTTGGATTACATTAATACTATAAGCAGGGATGATGGCTCGCTCTGGAAACTCGTCAGGAGAGTCCGCGGAGGCCCAACGCGAATACCTGAAATCAGCCATCGCGGCGTGGAAATCGCCGATGATCAGGGAAAAGCGGAGGCCTTCGCGGACTACCTGGAGGGTGTCTATACAGCGGCGCCTGACACCCTGCCTGAACAGGCACGTTGCACACAAACTGTCACATTTCGACAGTTTAAATATCCTATGTTTAAATATCCTATCCCTCCTGCAGTGCTAGATAAGCTGAGAGTCACGCCGGCGGACATTCGCAAAGCCCTTTGTCGTCTTCCGAGAAACAAAACGCCCGGCCCGGACAACATTCCGACTACAGTCCTAAAAAATCTACCCCGAAAAACCATCATCCAGTATATGCATATCGTTAATGCGGTTATCCGGCTGCAACATTTCCCTCAATCCTGGAAAATAGCGTGCATAATACACTTCCCGAAACCGGGGAAAGACCTGTCTCTCCCAGCTTCTTACCGGCCTATCTCTCTCTTAAACACCCTAGGTAAGGTGGCTGCAAGGCTAATCTTGCCGAGGGTCAATAACGAAGTAGAAAAACTACGTATTCTCCCTCAGGAACAATTCGGTTTTCGAGGGCGGCATGGAACCGTCATGCTGGCCTCGAAGATCGCTTCCGACATATATGAGGGGTTCAATGGCAGAACGTCTACTACCCTACTGCTATTGGACATCGAAAAAGCGTTCGACAGGGTATGACACGATGGGCTACTGTTCAAACTACTGGCGACTTACAGTATGCCACTGTATTGGACAGCGCTCATCGCGTCATATCTTGCCGGGCGCTCCTTCACCACCCGTATTGGGCACAAAATCTCTGACAGCAGCAGGGGTGCCACAGGGTACTGTATTATCGCCGCTATTATTCAACCTTTTTATAGCAGATATCCCGTCACATCCTAACATCCGTAAAGCCCTCTTTGCTGACGATACAGCGATTTATTCCCAACATCCCCAAGCGGAGGTGGCAAAATCATACCTACAGGAGCACATAAGCATCCTTATTCCGTACTACGAACAATGGAAAATTTCACTGAATGCTGCCAAGACGGAGCTAATCCTGGCTACCAGGAAACGTAAAGATGTCAATATCACACCCCTAACCATTGGCAACACGGCAATTCTCCCAAAAAGTCAAGTGAAGTATCTGGGCATCACCTTTGACGATAAACTTAATTTCAGCAAATATGTCAAGGCCATAGTAGCAAAAAATGCTATAATAAAAAAGGACGCTCCTTTCTAAGTCCGGCGAACAAGCTCACCCTCTACCGAGCCATAATAAGACCAGCTCTCCTATACGGCGCCCCCCGTCTGCTCCAAGTCCTTCAGAATAATTACTTAAGGGGAGCGTTCTCCGTCACAGGACTCGACACGACTCGACAGAGTTAGAATCGAGGATCTGCATGCGTGGGCAAAGATGGAATACATCGAGGAGTACATCGATGGCTTCGCATGCAGATTCTTCGAGAAACAAGTAACGGGATCGCCGCTTACAGCGAATCTTGGCAATTCCCGGTATAACCCGGAAAACCCTACCTCCTGTGGCACTCTTTACAGAGCAATATCGTTATACTACAAACAACTTAGGCCCCCTTAACTTATATTCTTTAAAAATGCATTAACCTAACCATTTCTCCATATAGCTACTTTCTAAACCAACTTTTAAAAGCATAATTTCAAAGATTTCATATTTTCAATATCAGGAGCGCAGAAACACATGTCCCTCATGGATACATGTGCGAGCTGCTTTGGCCCAGCCAATCAACTGTGTTCGGACACGATGGGCGGGGCTTGTTAAGGGAGCTGGTCCACCTATAAATGAGCAAACCATCTGAACCTAACGCATATGATTTCAAGCCACAGCTGGTACCGCGGCTCGTCCGGCGAACCCTAATGCCATTACAGCTTACTTGAATAGACTTACAGAGTTGAGTCTCTATCGTTTACCTTAGTATACCTTTTGTTTTAAGATTCCATGTTGTATAGTGTAAATGTCCCCTTTTTATCTCATGACATCCTGTTCCATGAGAGCATCTAAGCAGGGTTTTTCACTAAGTTTTCCCTGCAGTAAATCACTGGTACTAATAACATCTTCAGCATGTATATGTTACAGTGAAAGCTGGAAATCAGTGAATGTTAACAATCACTGGTGAAAACTAGCTTTCCCTGGTTTGGGCAATCTTGTTCAGTGAAAGTTCGATAATGGCCTTGGAAATCGAATTTTACTAGTTATTGCTAACAATCACTGAGATCGATCAGAGAATGTAATCTAAAGAATGAAATGCAATACGCTTGTTGCCACCGCTGTATTCGCCAGTGGCTGATCGCTTTGATTTAAAGCTAGTTATTATATTATACGTAAATTAGGATACGGTTACGGGTAAATAAATGAAAATTGGCATCGTTGCGCTCGACTCAGTTGCCCGCCAAAACTATCGGCTTTTTTGAGGTTAGGTTTCTGTGATGTTTATTAATGTGTTGTTCTTTTGCTAATACGTGTATTAGCAAATGTAACACTATGAGGTTTCACAGGACAACGAATCTGCACACCTTCGACTACCACATTGATGGGGTCTGCTTGGAGATTGTGGGAAGCATGATTGTTTGATTGATTAAATTTCCTTGGCCATAATTCAATATTTTTTTATCGCCTAAGGCATTTCGCACTAATTTTATCATATGACATAGGTCAAAGAAAATGTAACATGGTTCATTAATGGGTTTTTGAAAAATGGCTTGAAATTTGGACCATATTCAAAATTAGCACCTAAACTAGTACACATATTTAAATTTGAATATGCTCCATCAAAAGTTATCGAATAAATTTTCATATTACTTTCGTGTGAAAGACGAAAGGCTTGTTTTAATATATTGGCTCTTTAACTTCTGCTTAACCAGCTATTTAAAAAATTCCCAATGGGTGCCTTCCAATTGTCATTTAGGCTTACTGCTATAATAATTACCAATGCCTTTGTGGCAATGGGAACATTGTCATTACCCATTGAAGGGACATAGCAACGAAAACTTCCCTCGACTACTCTGTACCATTGCTGAACTGTTGATGGATGTGGTAATAACTTCTCCCAATGTTTTCTTATGTAATTGTATGCCTTCGGAGAATAAAAGTGGAGGGTCAAGACAAAGCTTCTAATTGAGGGTGAATATTTGCCCCGCTTCTTTAATATCCTCGACACTAATTCCTTCAAAATTCAATTCAAAAGCCTTTATTAGTTCCATTATATTATATCACAATTATAATATATTTACCTTTAGGTGTGGTTGTATAAAAAAAATCTAAGTTAATTAGGAGAATAAAAATCGAGATTAAAAAAAATATAAAAAGTATATACATTACAATTTAACTCGAGTCCCTAACAACACATATAACCGTCGTTAATACTAGTAGTACTACACAAAAAGACATTAAATAAAATAGAAAAAAAAAATGACATTGACATTTAAAATTATGACATTTACAACTACTGTCACAACCTAGGTGAGATTGTCGCTGTGATATTCTTCCACTGCATAGTATGCTTTTTGAATTAAGACTTTCTTAAACTCTGCCTTAAATTTGCTTGACGTGTAGTTTCTGATTTTCATTCTATTAAATATTTTTATCACCGCCCAGTTGACATTTTTTTGAATATAAGAAAAATTGGCTCGAGGACCAATTAAATCCGATTTGTTCCTTGTAGCTTGTAGAGTAGGAATGATCCCTAATTTCCCAACTAAACAAGTCCTTATTATTCTTTACAAACAATGCAGCTTCGAAAATGAAAATTGAAGGCACTGTCATTATACCCAGATCTTTAAATAATAATTGTCTACAAGAGTCACGCCTTCTTAGGTTGAAAATACTTCGTAAACAGCGCTTTTGCAATATCAGTATTCGACTCGCTTCACTGCAGTTCCCCCAAAACATGATCCCATATCTGATACGGGAGTGCACATATATGCATGATAGGCAATGATTGCTGCATCCACTGTTATGTTTTGTGCCAGTACCTTAAGTGCATAAGAATATCTACCAATGGATTGGGTCAAACTATCAACATGAACTCTCCAGTCCACGCGAGAATCCAGCCAAACCCCCAAGAACAATGCCGAACTTGCCTCTTGGATTGTATGGTGTTCATTCTGGAAAATATGCCGATCTTTAGTGGTGGAGTAACCGAACTGAATGAGCTGCGTTTTGCTTATGTTCATAATAAGGTTCTTGGCAGCAAACCAGCTTTCCAGGGTGGTCAGTGTTTCAAACATTACGGTATTTGGATCCAAATCATTTTGTAGTGAGAAAACTACTGAGGTGTCATCTGCAAACTGTACCATATGGTGGTTTATCAGTTGTGGTAGCTCATTGGTATAAATTATATATAGAAGTGGCCCCAAATGAGACCCCTGGGGTACACCCTGTTTAATGAGCTGCCAGTTTGAGGCTATACGCTCCCCTTTGTTGGACACGTCAATCACACACTGCTCCCTATTGTGGAGATATGATCTTATGACCTCCCATCTCACTGCGCATGACCCAGCAATATATCGACCACTTAGACTATGCATATTTTTCAACCTATATAAAAGTAACGTGACCCAATGCTCGAGCCGACGTCCCCGAACCTTTCACTTTCACGTAACTGACGAAGCCCAAGCCAGGGGCGTAACATAATTTTTTCATTCACTTCGGCTATATATATATTTTTAAACCCATATAAAAGTAATGTAACCTATCGATTCCAATGGCGTACCTGTTTTACAGGTTACGTCATACGTCATTTTTTTTATTACGTCATCGGTCACACGTCAATGGCCATTGTTTTATTACGTCATCTGTCACCTATTGGCCGCCATTTTTTTATTAAGTCATCTGTCATCCACGTAAGCAACTATTTTTATAGGTTATTTAATCCGCCACCTGTCAGCTGTAATTTTTTTTTATTACGTCATCTGCCATACTTACCATCATCCAGGTGAACTACTATATTTATAGGTTATATTATCTGTTGCCTATAAGCGTTGTTTGTCTCCTTTATTCAAACAACGCTATAAGTCTCTATTTTTTATTACGTTGCCTATCAGTATCAATTTTTTATTACATTACGGAAAGCAAATGCAATTGCTTTCCGTATTTCGTAAATTTTTAAACCGTCCCCGACTATGCTACGCCATTGCCAGTATAGGTGAGCTCAAAACCCAGTGCCTTAATGGCTAATTAACTGCCCATTATGACATCAAAATGTGGAATATTTTCAAACAATCCTAGACTTACAGATCGGTGAAAGTTGAATTTGAGCAATTATTTGAATAGAATAAAAATATTGTATAGAGTTTATATAACGAATATTATGTTTTTCCATGCTATTAGCTGCTCATTAGACGCATGTGTATTCATCGAGTATGAATGATATTTAAGTATTTATTTATTTTGGAGCAGATAGGAAAAAGAAACTAAATCAAGAAATGTAACAAATAACTTTATTATATATTAGGTTCAGTATATATTTTCAGGAATGTACTCGCAAAGCATGACGAAATAAAATCGTATAAGCATTTTTATTTAGGAGGGTAGGAAAAAAGAAACTAAATCAAGAAATTTAACAAATAATTATATTAAGTTTAGAATATATTTTCAGGAATATACTTACAAAGCATGACGAAATAAAGCCGTGTCTAAATTTTTTATTTAGGTGGAGAGGAAAAAGAAACTAAAGCAAGAAATTTAACAAATAATTATATTAAGTTCAATACATATTTCATACAATAAAAAAAAATTAATGGTGGCCTTTTTTAATGAAATTATTTATTTGCTTTTTCATTTTTACATGACAGCTACCATGTGAAAGAGAACAATTTGTCGACAGCCACAAACCACATAGAGAATGTATGCCCCTGTAACACAAATAGCACCTGGGAAATTCAACTTGCTCGTACGATTCGTTCTGCTTTTGGTGACGGACCCCGATACGAACATCCTGAATAAAGAAATATAGAATTATTATTTTGTTTATATCAAATGAATATGAACTGATATTATTACAAATTTATGTCCTATTTCATACATATTAGCAACACCCTCCGTTATCCATTTTTAATAGTTCGTATTATGTCTTTATATGACAGTTCTTTTCGTAAATGCTTTTCCACACCACATTTCAAATAAAGTATTTATTTTATTCTATGGGGATAGGAAAAATAAAATAAACATCAAGAAATTTAACGAAAAATCATATTAAGTTCGATATATATTTCCAGGAATGCACAATAAGAAAAACTCTAATGATAGCTAAAACGTGTTGTAGTTTGAAGATTATTTAAAAATTTGCACTCTTGGGTATATTTTCATAACAATGGAGTGAACAAATCTGTGTTTTGCTACCAATCATTTACAAAAACAAAACAAAATAAATAAATAAATTGTATATGTTTACACTCACAGCAAAACGTTTGTTCATTGTTTTCCATTTCATGATGAAATCCTGCTGCTTTTCAAGTAGTACGATTAAACGGCTTAAATATTTGCTATAAGCAAGATGAAACCTGGAATAAATCCCAAAAATTAATGACTACCCTTTTTAATGTAAGAGAATAACTTCTTCGTCATATCAACATGGCATTTGATGGTAGACAAAATAAAGGAAAAATATTTATTTACAATAAAATGGATGAGAAAAATCCATAATCGTTCATCATCGAGATTAAATTTTAGCACAATTTCGAATATGCAATTAAAAAGAATACCCATCCATCGTATACGATTATATTGTTAACCAAACTTACTTAAGTCGACTGGAGCGCGTAACTGATTTGGGTGTTGTGTTCGACCAAAACCAAAAGCTTTCTTTCGTGCCGCATATTGATTTTGTTATCACCTCTTCATTAAAAATGTACGGTTTTATAATAAGAAACGTCAGTAACTTTAATTCAAATTCAAATTCAAATGGTTTATTGTCCAACAGGTTATCCCAATAACAAGACAATGTAAAATAACAAAAAAGTAAAATATTTTTACAATAATAAACTAAAGATACTATAAATAAATATATATATAAGAACAAAGAATAATGTATAGATAAATAAAAATATAATTACAGAATACGCGACTACACAAGATGAACATGTAACTTCACCTCCCTCTTAAAGCCTTTTAAACTTAAGTTAAACAGGTCCAAGCAGTGGAAACTATTCTTTATGTTAAACCAGGCGCATGCCCTATAGATGGTCTCTATGACAGCCACGTTGGTGTGGTGTGTGGGGAGATAAAAGACCAGGTGTCTGCGAGTGTTGAACTGGGGGACCAAAAAGTTAATCTTGGACAGGACATCCGAGACATCAACAGAGCCGTTGCACAACTTATACAGAAGTACCAGGCTTGCACAGACAGTGCTGTGTTTCAGGGATAAGGTTTTAAAGCGATTGAGCAGTTGGCCCTGGTCGATACCTCTGGGCGGATAGACACCATCAACCCTGAAAGAAAGCTGCTTCAGGAATCTACGCTGTACCAGCTCCAATCTATCCACATGCACATTATAGTCAGGAAACCATACTGGAGCCGCATAAAGAAGTTTAGATCTTACTAATGAATTATAGATACTTATTCGGCTGGATGGGTTCGCAAACTCGGAGGTAGCCCTAGTAACAAAACCGAGTATTTTTAAAGCTGATGACACCACCTCATCGATGTGCCTGTTGAATGTCAGTCTCCTGTCCACAATGACCCCCAGATCTCGCACAGCCTCCGAGTCAGGGAGTGAAGCGTCACAGAGTGTGCAGTTGTAACGCTGCGTGTTATATATTAGGGAGATGGTCATTGGAAGGCAGTTTTGATCACACCAAACACTCAGTCGGTCAAGATCCCGCTGAAGAAGCTGACAATCATCGAGTCCCTGAACGACACGAAAGATCCTCATATCATCGGCAAAGAGGAGGGAATCGCTCGACATGTCATTGCAAATCTCATTTATAAACAATGAGAACAAAAACGGTGCCAAAACACTACCCTGAGGGGCACCACTAGATGCCAGGAAGACCCCAGACCTGTAACCACTGTACTCGACAAATTGCCTTCTACCTCCCAAGTAGGAGGCGAAGAAGCGTAACAGACTGTCATGAAATCCCATCCTTTGAAGTCTAAGATTCAAGATACTATGATTCAACTTGTCGAAAGCCTTCGAGAAGTCCGTGTACACAACGTCCAGTTGCTGCTTAGTATTTATGGCATGATAGGCGGTGTTTAAAAAGGAAGTTAAATTAGTAACAGTTGATCTGGATGGAAAAAAAACCATGTTGGTTCGGAGGAATAAGATGTTTTACTTGATGGAACAGTTTATTGTAAAGACAGACCTCAAAGGCCTTCGAAAAGTTTGACAAAATGGATATTGGCCGATAGTTGTCAATATGGCTCTTATTACCACTCTTGTAGATAGGGCAGATTTTACCGCACTTCCATAGGTCGGGAAAGACACCCCTGGAAATGGAAAGATTGAATATAAAGAGCATAGGTTTCACCAGCACTGATGCGCAGTCCCGCAGAAGAAATGACGGAATGCCATCCGGCCCTGCAGTTTCCTTATTTTTAAGACCTTTTAAAGCAGATAAGATGTCTGTATTATCAAGGGCAAGAATATTTATGTTTTGTGAATTGTCATTATCACTCTCAGTAGACTCATGATCATTGGTAGGAGAGGAATCAACATAGACACTTTTGAAGTAGCCAGTAAAAGCGTTCACAATGCCGTTGGGAGAGTCGAAGGCAGCATCGCCGAAAAACATTTCACCGGGGATAGGAGAACTATTTTGCTTTTGTCGAATAAATTTCCAGAATTGTTCTGGATCATTCACAATGGGGTCCTCTCTTTGTGCAATGAACTCTTTGTATGCTAAGTCGATCTTAATTTTGATATTTGCACGCATTATTTTAAAGGCATTATAATCAGTTTGGGATTTAGAAACTTTCCACTTCTCGTGCAGGTGAGCCTTTGCCTTCAGTTGTTTAATAATATCCCCAGTATACCAGCAAGGGTAGGAGTATTTACGTTTTTGAGAGCGAAACAGCGGAACTGACCGATCAAAGAGGTCGTAGATCTTCTCGTACATTGCCGAGACAGCCCCATCAACGTCGGAAAAGGCAGCGAGAAATTCCCAATCGGTCTCAGATATAAGGTGATATAATAATGGAAAATTGGCTTTGCGAAAATTGTAGTTTCTGTTATAAGGGTTCGTAGGAAAATTCTTGCCATCGCGACCGAGAGAAGAACATTCGACAGCGATGGCAAGAGTGGGATGATGGGCGTCCTACAAGAGGCATCACTTCTCTTCTAACAGAGCAGGGGAAGTTGGCAAGAACAAGGTCAAGGAGACGGTTGTGAGAGTTAGAAATGTTATTAAACTGAGTTAAATTGAAATATGCCATAAAGTCCTTTAAGACTGCGAGTTTGAAGTATAAGCCTATGTCAGATACCTGATAGTCTAAATTAAAGTCACCCACCAAGACCATCCAGTTGTTATGAATAAGGCTAAGAGCAGATAAATAATCGTATAGTGTCCGATAGTGGCCCAGGGGAGAGTTTGGCTGTCGTGCCTAAAATTATTATATTATAGTTTTGTTAGATCTAAGCTTGAGTATTGTTCAGTTGTTTGGAATCCTATTTACTCTTGTCACATAAACTCGCTTAAATTAGTGCAGCGCAGGTTTTTGAAATATTTATATATAAAAGCGATGGCGTTTACCCGGAGAGATGGTTTGATCATAAACTTTTATTGTTGCGGTTTAATGAGCACTCTTTATTCTTATTCAACTTACTACATAACAGAATTGACTGTTCTTATCTGTTGTCGCATATCTGTTTCTTTGTCCCTTGTCTTCAAACTAGATATGATCACACCTTCTTCCTTCAAACGCCTCGCACTAATATCTTACTGCAAGCACCCACATTTGCTATGTGTCGAATTTTTAATGAAATCTCTAAATCCTGTGATATTAACAGCTCGCATGTTGGTCTTGTTCTTAATGAACTGATTAACTCCCACATCCGAGTTGTATTGTTACATTTGTGTGGTATCTTCCACTTATGCACGTTACTATCAAGCTACTATTGTGTTACTCTTGTATTGTATCTTGTTTCATTTCACTTTATTTAATTTTTTATATTCATGATGTATTGAATTCCATGTAATTGGGTTTTATACCTGTTTGGAATAAAGGCTTTATTATTAATATTATTATGTTTCCGGAAGGAGAATCTTTAGACACTTCCGATTGTAACTTCCGGTTTAAGATTTCTAAATAGACAATTTTATCTTCTAGGAGCCGTTTGTTCTCTTCTAAGAGGATGTTTTTGCTCTTTACTTCTTCTACCAGCTCTCTCAGAAGTCTGATGTGTCCACTTTCTTCTTGTTGTGCTTTTAAGGTTATGCCATGCTCATGACACAAAAGATGCGTTTTATCTATCTTCATGCTAGGAGGCAATATTTCCTAAAAATAAGCCCACTATAATGATGTTGGAATTAACAGGTGTTACAGCGATATAATGATTTAATGTTTAATTTTTGAATGTTTAATTAATTAATGTTTTCAAAAATTTTACCTTTCAATTATGTTGAATCACAATTAGACTTTAATATATTGGAGATATGTATTGTTAGAACATTTCCAGCTTCTTCTGTCATCGATCCATCATCTTGTAAATGTGATACTAATTGTTGGAGAGAACCAATACGCTTCCTAAGGTATCTATTCTTGTCTTGTAGACTTTTGATTTTCATATTTTTTGTTGCATCAGTTTGCTTGATCAAGTTTAAAACTCTTCTAGCTCTTCTGGGGGTTCTCACATCTGCAGATTTTATTTCGGATATAAATCTAGGTTCTGCAAATCTTCGTCTTTTGGGGGTGTGAATGATTTCTTCCATGATCACACCTAATAATTACTATAGTTATTTATCTATAGAATAAATATAAATAATGATAAAAACTTACTTTGCTGACCACCACTTTCACATTGTTCCATCGGCTCTTCAATTTTTTCAAGATCACTTTCTTGTTCTTCAACAAGAACAACTTCTATAGGCAGCAAGCAAGGCTGAGGTAATGGTACATTTATTGATGGCACTGCTGTTGGTCTTAAAAGCAATTTTCCTCCTGAAGATTTTGCGGCAGGGTTGAAGTAATCACCAGGTTGAAAATGACGAGAACATATCTTTATTGTGGAGACATTATCAGCATTGGATAAGCCACAAGTTTTGAGCCATGCTGTGCGAGTATCTAAATCAGTCGGAAACCTGTAATACAGGATGCATTATAATTTATATTGCTCAATTTTTTCCCAACTTACTTATGAAAAGTCGGCATGGAGTGCTCTTGAAGTTTCTTCTTACTGAAGGAGCACAAAAAACAATTTCTTGGCATCTTACAAAGATAGTAAGACTACAAAGCAAACACTGCAAACAGTAAACACCATAGATAAATATGTAAACACCAAAATGGAGTAAAGGGACGACTGACGCAGACAGACTGACGACTGTAGTACCCGAGTACATCCACCACCGAGTAGCGACATTACACTAGTCGCTAGGTCGCGCCGGTCTAGAATCGTTCTCGACACGATTGTGTTATGCATTCGAGGAAACACATGCAAGCTGCTGTATATCTCGTAAGAAGTGCATACAAAATACGAGCACGTGTTACAATAAGTAATATTTCACTTTTCGTACGGCCCTCTGCTCGCTACCGTTCACGTCGGGGGCTCAAGAAAAGGAAACTAACCAGGGGCTAACCCAAACGTAACCCAAGACATACCCAAAATCAAGAAAAAAACTGTTTGCTAACCAAAACTAACCCAAGACATACCCAAAATCGGGAAAAAAACTGTTAGTAAAAAAAATAAAAAAAGCAACGGGGTTCGAACCCGAGCCGACGGCCGCCGCCGACAGACACAATATTGACCCCCAACGATCTAAACCTCTACACCACCAAGGCTTAGGGTGCGTACAGACCTGACGAGACACGCACGCAACGCGCCGCCCGCGCGCCTGCTACGCGAACGCGACGCGCACGGTTTTCTCGCGCGCCTGCTGTGAGCCATGTAGAGAGACGCGCGAGCCACGCGACTCAGTTCTATTGCACTTCTTCACTGATTCTCGCGCGATTGCTACGCTCCTACTGCTACCCGTCCACACTGCGCCTCGCTCTTTCTTTGATCTGCCGTCGAAAAAGCGACAGCAGACGGGTAGCGACGCGCCTCGGACAGGCGGCGCTAGCGCCGCGCGCGCGCCCCGTCCACACTTAGGAATTTTAGACTGTCGCGTGCGTGACGCGCGCGCCTCGCGTCAGGTCTGTACGCACCTTTATACTGCAAATTGATTGCATCACGAAGACATAGCGCGAATAATCGCTCGTCATCGCCACATAAACTAGATGGCGTTGGAATCGTAAGAGAGAGAGGGAGGCGTCGCATGCAGTATTTCGTCTTCGGGAACGATTCTAGACCGACGCGACCTAGCCGCTAATCGACATTACGGGCACAGCTTATTTTTTTTACGTATATGGCTTATTCAATGACCAGCTATTCATCTCTATCGAAATCGGAAAGTTGGAGTGTCGGGCACAGCGCATCCTGAAAGTGCCCTTATCAGTTTCACGGTCTCGTGATTTTTCAGGCAATGTAATGACACCAAGCGAACTGAATTTAAAATGAATGTTCCCTTCAAAATCTACGACAAATTCGCCCGAAGCTACGGCTATTGCCCTAAAAAGACCGAAAATTTCGGATTTTTATACAATTTTGCCATTTAAAATCGTTTTCAAACGGATTTTAGGCGATAAAACATCGTATTTTAAATTAAACGAACTGTCAAAAGTATTATTCAGATGCCCAGACGTATAGAAAAATATTAACTCATGGCCCTCTTCTAAAATTTTCACTTGACTTTCCCAAATCAAAGGATGCCGCCGCAAGATGAGTAGCTGGTTATTGAATAAGCTGTGTTACGGGTTTCAATTTTCATGGCGCCTGCGCGAAATAGATTGTTTAGCTGTCATATGACGAAGCAAATGATGTTTCATTTATAGTCAGGAGGTTGATGTATTTGTTGCGATCATGAGTCAAGTTTCGTTTAGCGGAAAACCGTTAGGAAAAGAATAAATTTATTTTTTGGTGTAAGATTATCTCTTTCAACGCAGAGCAATTAAAATTTTTCGCCGCAATACATCATTGTCGTTTTCAAAAAAAAATCAATTATAAGTTTAGGAGCGAAAATGTATTTGAAAAAAAAAATCTTGGCTAGGAGTGCCTCTCTACCTCTCTAACCCAAATTAACCAGAGTAAAAAGACTCTTCACTATTCTCAACTAACCAAAACTAACCCCAACCAACCACAGCTCTTCCAAACTAATCAATAGAAACCAACATTCACCCAAACTAACCAAAACCAACTCAGAATAATCAAGATTAACCCAAACTAACCAAGACTAAGCTTGCCATCTAATGTCACCTACAACAATGAGATTAGTCAGAACAACGACGAACTTGTTGGTATCTTTGCTAAATTCTTCTCCACAGTATATAATGACATCTAATCTCAAATTACTCCCGATTATAGATTTGAAAATGTCGTTACCATCAATAAATATACTGTTGATGGTGCTAAGGTTCTTGAATCAATCAATTCGCTACCCCCAAAGTGTACCTCGGGTCCTGACGGTATACCGACCTTCTTTTTAAGAAAATGTTCTCTTACCAAAATGTGGAAAACTACAGGGCCGTCTGTACCCAGTCAGAAATCCGAAAGCTGTTAGATCGGTTGGTGACTGAATTACTATCTTGGGATTGTAAGAACCTTGTAAACCCCGAACAACATGGCTTTTCACATGGCAGATCTACTTGCACTAACCTCTTACTGTATGAGAACTACCTAATTTTTGCGATGGAGAGAGGGCTGCAGGTGGACTCTATATATTGCGACTTTTCTAAAGCTTTCGATAGGGTCGACCACAACCTTCTCACCATTAAGCTGAGGGCCATGGGAATCAGCGATCCTCTCTTGTCATGGATTCGGAGTTTTATAACAGATAGGGTGCAAGCTGTCAAATATGCTGGCAGTGTTTCAAAGGAGATTGAGGTTCCTTCGGGGGTTCCTCAGGGTTCCCATTGTGGGCCCATTCTATTCAATCTCTTTGTGAGTGACGTGGGAGACTTTATAGGGAATAGCTCATACTTGGTCTTTGCTGATGACTTGAAGATTTTTCGATCGATTGATTGTATAGATGATGCATTACTTCTACAGCAAGACATTGATAACTTTTCTGATTGGTGTCAGCTCAATAAAATGCAGTTAAATGTCAACAAGTGTTACAAGATCTCGTTTTTTCGTATCTTGGAACCTTACAATTTTGAATACAAAGTAAACAACAACACTCTTAAGATTGTGGATGACATTCGAGATATGGGTGTACAGTTTGATGGCAAGCTACAGTTTTCTTCTAATATAAATGTTATTGTATCAAACGCGCTTAAAACGTTGGGCTTTATTACTCGTTCGTTGAAAGAATTTAATATTCTCACATTGAAAATACTGTACTGTAGTTTGGTCAGATCAAATCTGGAGTATCGCTCGGTTGTATGGAACCCTCATTACATGGTCTACTCAAAGAGCATCGAGAGTGTACAGAACAGATTTTTAAGAGTGGTTGCCTATAGACGGGGATTGTTGGGCGACTAAGACGTCTACTCGACTGTCAGGCGACGTCTGGGCCTTAGCACCTTGGAGAATAGAAGGCTTATTGGAGACCTATCATTTATTTTTAAAATTTTAAAGAGGTGCACAGAATTACTGGGTCTATTTATTCTGAGTGTACCCGATCGTAGGGGTAGAAGCACAGAAGTGTTTCACGTACCCTTTCATCATACTAATTATGGCTTTAATGAACCAGTCACAAGGTTGCTTAGGGCTGCTAATCTTTATTCTAATGAATTGGACCTATTTATTTGTCCATCAATCAAAAAGTTTAAAACCCCTTTAAATAAACTGATGACGCTGTGATTAGGTTATTCTAATTAATTTTTAGTTTTAATGGCACATTGAGTGAGACTGAATATCTGTAAAACTATATAACTGAATATTTATGAGCTTGTTTTTTAAATATTAGATAAAATGTTGGATACGTTGAAAGATAAATAAATAAATAAATAAAAGACTAACCCTAATTAATCAGAGTAAAGAGACAAGCGCGCTACGTGCTGCGCTTCTTTCTCGGGGGAAAAATCGGTCCCTGAACGATTGCCACGCGTTACCCCAAAATGGCCGACGAAAGAGCCGCTACTCAACAGCGATGTTATCCCGACCGAGAACTAAACGGAAGTGAACTACATCTCAGTGTTGCCGATCTGAATTTGTGAAATTACCATATATTTAATACTACTATATCGTGAGTCGAGCCAAAATTTGTCAGAAATCAAAACGAGATAGAATGATCGATGTGTACTTTCAGCGTTGAGCGCAAGTCAATTATTTCAACCAATAAGCGTTGCTCCTTCGATTATCGATCGCCTCCACGTGTGCGTGGTCGTATAGAGCGCC
>MU184256.1:115682-153106 GCA_016904865.1 Pissodes strobi | reverse complement strand
TTTAGGCCAAAAATCTGGGGTTGATGCCATTTGTTCCTGGTCTTTTTTACCTCTTATTTTAAATGAACTAACAATGTGCTGACTTTTTGTTTGTATCTTCTCAATAGAGCTACTTTTGATTCCATTGGTTATCAGATAATCCTTAATGTAACGGGGGCAATTTTCGAGTTTGCAGCATCTCCTTTCCGGCGTTCCATTGGTGGTGGGCGATTTTTTCGGTTAAAGCCCCTTTTTTTTGTGTTTCCCATTGACTTGTTATCTTGCCAGCCATTTTATTTATTAAGTGAAGAGTAGTGGCTGTGTGCATGTATGAATCATACTAAATGAAACACTTTGTATTCCATGCAAAATTTTAATCCAAAAAGGACTTCCTATAGAAGCGTAATAGAGCGCTTTCGGCCTAGGCCATCATCAGTGATACTTGGTCATTGGACTTGAAGAACATATCAACGAAGAGAAAACAAACAACACCAACAAACAACCGTAAAATTACAATTAACAAGTTAAAAGTCACATTTTATAAATTTTTACATAATTAAAGGCCAGATGCCTAAACCACGCTTTTGGTGGAACGATAAAATGTGTCTTGTGTGAATTTTCCGAGGGATTCAAAAATGCCTTAATATACAGGATATTCTATTTAAAATAAGGAGGTTAATACTTATCCACGAAAATACGAACACCCTGTATATATAAAATATAATATTTTAAAAGTTTAGGGGAGAGTCGGGTAGCACCAAAAAATTATATAACTTGACAACAAACACCTGTATTAGTAGTTTTTATAACTGAATAACACTTTATATATTACTACATAAACATATCATAATCAACAAAACTGTGCCTCACAAAATAAGCAATACATTCTTCCAACAAAAAAAAACTGAACAATTTGAAATTCTATATAAATGGAGGGTATTATCGGACACATAAAATTTTTTTAACAGTTATCACATTTGTAATATGATTGGCCCTTTTCTGCATCTGAACATGCTTCGTGGACCTAACTCTTGCACTCGCAACACTGGATCCAAGTGAGAAATTGCGCAATAAATTTCTTCTATAAATTCTTTAATTATCTCTTCAGCCAATGTCGGTGCTTCTTTTTTCCTTTCTTTTCTCTGTTGTAGGTTACCTGACTAAACTATCGTTTTTGCTGCCAATGTTTCTCCTTATCTCTTCAACTTTCTTTTTATCTTTTTCTTCCAGTTCGTTCTTAAATGGCGTAGATGTGAGCACTTCGCTTTTTTGTGCCCGTCTTTTTCTAGTGAATATTCTACGTTCGGCAGCATTGGGCGCTGGTGATATTTCTTTGAGAATTCATCAAGTTGAAAGTGTGTTCGGGGTTTCTTTGGTGGGAGTTTTTTGTCCCGGATATTCTGGATTCGCTTAGATTTTTTCATAATCGTCACTTCTGGAAGTTGATGGTAAGCAGACTATTTTAGAAATGAAAGGTGTGTTCGGAATTTCTTTGGTGGAACTTTTTTGTTCAGAATATCCTGGATTCGCTTGGGTGTTGTCATTATCGTCATTTGTAGATGGTGTCAAATCCATTTGCGAAGTCGAAGGTTGACAAAAAGGTGAGTCTTCTTTTCTAGCCGTCTCTTCTGATGCATCTACTTCTCTTGGTTCAGGGATATCTAGACCATCCGATGCTATAAAATATTTTTTCTCCGATTGACAGCAAATATTAATTTTGCAGACACATATCAATCAGCAAAGTATTACTTTTCCTGTCCAGGCAGCAAAGTAAGTACTTTGCTGCCTAGGCAGCAAAGTGATTAGTCTCCATGGGAATAAAACGTTTGACATAAGTTGTCAAACTATAATTATTATGGACATATACATTTCCATAGCAACCAACCGTTCCAACAATTGCGATTTCTATCAAATGTTGTCTTAATTTATCACTACAGGAAAAATAAAAAGATTGTGGGAATTGTAATAATTTGCAAATATACAATATACATATATCATTATAAACAATCGGAGAAAAAATTATATGTTCAACTCGGCAGCAAAGTAGATTGACTGCCTTAGCTGAATTCCTAGCCTCGCTACGCTCGGCTATGAACTATCAGCCGCGGCAGTCAATCTACTACTTTGCTGCCTAGTAAAACAAATAACTATTGGGGAAAATTCCAGTACAAGTAAAGCCATTTTTGGCTAGATCCATCCTACAAATTTTCGTAAAGGCTTTGCTTACAAGTCCTGCTATTTCATAATCAGGTATCCTCATGCAAGGGTTCTGCCTCATCCATCGAGAGGCTGCCTCATTATACTAATTACTAAGGAGGAACGGCTTTCAACAAGGAAAAAAGGCCATGTTGGATAAGGGAAGAAACGAAATAAAGGAAAAGAAGGATCTAGACTTTTTTCTTCTCAAAGAGTACCATCCGGAAATAACGGTGGAAGAAAAAGTTGAGAGGGAGAATTATTACCAAACCAGGGAAAATAGGGAGGTGGATGGGGAACTACAAAACATGGACCTTAAAGCAGAAGAAGTATATCAGGCAATAAAAGAAATGAAGAAGAACAAAGCTTGTGGAGAGGACAGAATACCCAACGAGGCACTGAAGTATATATATGGGAGGCAAAAAAAGAACTGCTGATGAATCTTTATAATGCTTGCTGGAGGCAAGACTGTTGTTCCAAGGCATGCAAAAAAGCCGGAATAACCTGGATATCTAAGGCAAACGGCGGATACAGACCCATAAGCTTACTACCAGCGTTGGGCAAAGTGCATGACAAGGTGGTGAATGTGAGAGTAAGAGAATGACATGAGAGAACAGGGAAAATGAGCGAAGAACAGTACGGATTTAGAGGCGGAAGGGATACTATCCAGGCGATTGAAAGAGTTATACATGGGATGCAAAGAGTGAAAGGGGAGGAAAAGAATTCACTTATAGGGACGCTGGACCTCAACAATGCCTTTAACCTGGCTTGGCCAGTCCAAGTAGATCGTGAGATGGAAAGGATGGCCATGCCAGGGAGAACGAGAGAGGAGATTTTGTGGGACTTTTTGAATGAGAGGGAGGTGTGTAGCGGCGATGTGAGCAGAATGATTGAAGGGTTGCCCCCAGGAATCCAGTCTTGGGCCAACCCTCTGGATAGTGTGCATGGAAGGGTGGTTGCGGATGATGAGAACGGCTGGTGAGGGCGTGTATGGACAAGCCTTTGCGGATGACCAACTGCTGATGATAACAGGGAACTCAGTTAAGGATATCGAGAAGAAGTGGAAAAGAACTTGGCAAATATGTAAGGAATGAGAAAGATCAAGTAGATCGGTCTACAACATGTCAAAAACAAAGTGCATGTTTGTTGAGGAACGAGGAAGTACCAGGGGCCGTAATGTACTAATGGAGGGAACTCGAGTAAGCTGTGAGTACTGGGTGGATTTTTGGGCATAGGATAGGATACAAAGCTGAATTTCATAGAGCATCTGAAAAATGTTAGGAAGAAAGCTAGTGAAATAGTTACAAAGCTGAGGGTTTTATGTAGAAATAAAGGGAAAACAGATAAAAATAAGGCCAAACTCATATATAAGTTGGTAGTGGTGCCGGCATTAACGTACGGATGCGAGATTTGGGGTGCAAGGGACAGGGACTCCAGGGTCAAAAAACAACTGGACGCAGCACAGAGGATGTTCTTGTTAATGATTGTGAGGTCTTACAGGACTGTGCCAAAGGAGGCATTGCAGGTAGTGGCCGGCACGCCACCGTTGAACATAGTTGCTGGAGTCAGACATGGGATGCGAGGAAGAGTAATTGAGGAAAAGAGGTTGAATGGGGTAGCTGAGAGTGAAAGGGCGTATGTATGGGATAGGCTGGAAACAACAAAAACTGCTCATACTAGTGATCACATGTCCCATATGTATGTAGACATGGGAGGAGGAGGAGGCTACGCGCTCCAGAGAGAGGGGAGCTGGATTAAAGGTCACTGTAAACTCGACCAGGTGCAAGGCGCCGTTCAGGGGGAGCTGGGTGCAGTGGTATACGGGCTGAATGTTATTAGGGCCTTGGAAGGGGAGGGCCGGTTCCTTCTCCTCACCGACTCCAAGATGGCAGTGGCCATGTTGCAAGGGGTAAAAACCATGCATGCGACAGTGAATAGCATTCACTGCAAGGTGGCAGAAATGAGGAGTAAGGGGAAGATCGTTAGGGTTAGCTGGGCTAACAGAACAACAGGAGGGATAAAGGAGGCACACGCTCAAGCGAGGTTGGGGCAAGTAAGTCAAATATTGTGGAAAATGAGGAGGGAATAAGGTTGTTTAATGAGGCTGCGTAAAGAAAAGAGATAAATTGGAAACTTTTTGAAGAGTGGCAGAGGCGCTGGGAGACAAGTCAAAAGGGTAGATCCCTTTTCGCAGTATGTAAGGAGGTTGGAAGCGATAAATTAAATTTGTCTTTTAAAGGGATGCAGCTAGTGATGGGTCATGAAGATATGCAAGGGTACGTTTTGAGATTCAAACTAAAAACCACTAATGTGTGAATGTGGAATGGGATTGGAAGATGCTGAGCACATACGAGAGGAATGAATATTGAGTGAAAGGATGCGGGCAAGGGAGAATGCGAGAGTAAATGTGGGGGCCTGGGGGGAAATAAAGTTAGGGTTGCACCATAAAGAGGCAGCCATTCATATGAGGGCGGTAAATGAATGGGCGGAGAGTGCTCTGGAGGTGGAGGATATGGACAGAAAACTGACCGAAGTAAAGTTGTATTGTTGCAGAGTAGCTGGTAGATTAAGGCTGCCGACAAATTAATGTTACAGGTAGAATTAGGATAATAATTAAGCCTCTTAATTTTAACTTAAATTGTTAATTGCACTATTTAGAATTAAGTTAACATTGTAATTGTTTGATAAAATAAAGATAGAAAAGAAATCTTCTTTCCCCGCTGGTTACCGCACCACTATTGGGCTCCTGTATTAGGGATCCTCGTAGTGGTGAGGTTGGTGAAGCGGAGTTGGTTGGGGGGTTCCCTTGAGAGTGGGTTTGTTAGTTAGGCCTATGCCGTAAGGTGGGAGGTAGCATCATTTCTCAGTTCATGTCTCTACGTGTACGAGCAATATATCAATAAACTGAACCAGACTTCTATACCCGTCAATTTACTGGGCTCTACTGAGGATATGTTATTGGGTACGTTAGTATTGTTCGTTCGCACATCTTATGGGAGCGGCAAAGATAAGTATAACCGAAAATGACACGTATCCGATAATACCCGCTGTCCGGTGCTACCCGAACTATCCCCTAAGTAAATCCAAACAACTTTTACATTAAACTTTTTTTGGTACACCCAGTAGATTCTGAGATAAGGTGTCACCGCATTATAAACGGCCCACCCTGTACATCTTTACTGATATCCAAAATAGTAATTTTCTTGTGGCAATCATAGTTCGATATTCTATTTCCAAATTATGGAAAATAAACTTGAATTAAGAAAGCCTTAGTTTTATAATTTGTGTGTGTTAACTAGTAAGTGTTACATTGAATGAAAAATCCTTAATATATAATTCGACAAAAAATATAGTCAGTATCAAGTTTCTCAATGTTCAAAGGATCAAAACACAACTATCAACTGCTTTAAAATATCCGAAAATATCACAAAAAAAGCTAAAAACACGACGAAAGCATAGAAGATGCAATGACAGCAACGTCACAGCGACGACGATGTAGGTGAAGGGACCGCGGGGCGGGACGATAGTAAGTGAGCATAGGCTCTTATGGGAAATAACCAACCTTCTCTAGTTTATTATTCTTGATGTTATATATCGTTTTAGCCACAGATGGAAAGGAGGGACCTTTACGAAAAAATGCGATATAGGAGTATTTAATATTTAATACTTAAGCATTTTTAAACGACTCAATAAACATCTATAAAAAGTATTCACTTATATTAAAGAGGTTGCATCAGAAAATGACACATACGTTTATACAGGATCTTTATTTGTATCACTTACTTTCAATACCACTTTTGCTTGAATAATCCATATAGGGCCAACGACTTCTACTTCTAAAAATCACTGACCTCCGCTAATAGTAATATAATAACTCGTTATTTTTGCCTTTGAGATGCGTTTAATGGAATTAATGAGGTAGAAAGTTCATTAAATGATGTGAAAACTACCAAGTGATTAAAGGTCATCATCGTTTCTACTGACGGCTGTGCGTTGTGTGGTACCTTGTAATGATAATTAATATTTCGCGTTAATAAACTTTTCCGATTTTAGGCCAACGAATTCATTTAAAATTTCATATTAACTAACGCTCTAGGGTTTCATGTTACTGGAAACTAAAGAGATTCAAAAATAAGTTGCTTGGAATAAATGAAAAAAAAACGGTGTGTGCTTAAGATCACACCTAGGTGAGATTGGTATTATGAAATACAAGTATATAGGAGGAGGTAACAAAATGAGCATATTTTAAAAATATAGTAAGTATTTTTTTATCGAAACACTTTACGTTATGTTTTGTCATATAAAACATGAGCTGAAATTTGATCATTTTTGAGATATTCGGATTTAATGCTGCATGCATAACTAGTACTACATTAATTTTCAGCCTGCACAATACTGGTAATTTATTCCACAATAAACGTCCAAATAATATGGCAGGAGATCCAAGTAACTATTATTGGCAACATGGTATATAATAACTTTTTGATTAGCTACGTTTGTTCCGCAATATGAGATCAATAATTATCGTTTTTATGAGCTTTTACGATCCATAAAAAACGCTTCGCGTTTTCTACTACATTCTAATATTTTTCCCATATTTAATAATACATAGACACAATACCAACTAGGCACCCACAAATTAAGAAAGGAAATACGTTTTTGCAGGTCAATATCGCATTACGAAATGGTTGATGGTTCCCAGCTTTGATTAACAATGCCGAAGAGATAGAAGATCTACGTACAATATGATTAGATATAGGGTAAGACGATTTTAATTATTTTTATTTGTTTCTTTTAAGGAGGTCAGTCAGACGTGTTCAAGGAATATTTATAATAACTAGATAATTGATTGTAGTCCGACAGCGTTATTGCAATTCGGGTTAGCATAAGTAGACAATCAAGTCAAAACTAATCGCCTACTAAAGCCTCACATATCCAACTCTTGGTAAACATACCAACAAGCTAACTGTCATTCAAGCGAACGTGTTAACAATAATTTTCATGGTAATTATACTCGTGTAATATTAGCAAGAGATGGATGAATGATATGCCAAGCCTAATGGTGTAGTAAAGTTGCTATTACCTTAGCAGCCAACATCTCTTTTTATCTAAAAATAATGGTTTGAAGGACCCAGCTAATTTCAGATACCGACTACAAATATAAGGTATGTCCTAAAAAAATTTCCGACGTTAAAACTAAATATTTTCGAACGTATTTTAGGAAAATATTTTCAAAAAAGTATGGCAATATGGAACTTTATTTTTAAACAGAACACTCTGTATCTTAGTTGATTTTTGATTGGGCTTAGAGCGAAAAGGTTTTTACTTTTCTATCTTTCCGGTTTAACAGGAAATACACATTTTCCTGATTTTGACTAGTTCCTGTTAAACCGGAAGTTGATAACAGGCGATAGATTATGAAAAGTGAACGCAGGCAGTTCAAATCGTTTAGATTCCACAGCCTCATGATTTATAAAATGTCAATTTCAAACGTCAATACTTCGAAAACAGCTGGATTTAGTTGTATGGTGTGCTATATCAAATATACTTATACTAGTTCATAGAACTAAAAAAAACACTTACATATAAACAGTTTAATTTTAAAAAAAGTCACAAGTATCACAGTACACGTAGTAGAAGTGAATACTTCTTTATCGGGTCTCAATTTATTTTACTTATTTGCGCCGGTTCCGATACGTTATAATCAATTTAAATAGATTTGGTTAGTCGTCTTATCAACTTTTGACTAGTTTCACTTAGTCTCAACTTATTTTATTTATTTAAACCGGTTCCGATCAGTTATAATCAATTTTAATAGATTTCGTTAATTTTGGTTAGTCGTCTAATACACTTTTGTTTAGTTTCACTTAGTCTCAACTTATTTTACTTATATGGGTCGGTTTCGATACGTTATAATCAATTTTAATAGATTTGGTTAGTTTCGGTTAGTCGTCTAATCAACTTTCGGTTAATTTCACATAGTCTCAACTTATTTTAGTTATTTGAGTCAGTTCGGATACGTTATAATCAATTTGAATAGATTTGGTTAGTTTGGGTTAGTCTCCTAATCAACTTTCGGTTATTTTCACTTAGCCTCAAATTATTTTACTTCTATCAGCCGGTTCCGATGCGTTATAATCAATTTTAATAGATTTGGTTAGTTTTGATTAGTCGTCTACTCGTTGTTTAGTTTTACTTAGTATCAACTTATTTTACTTATATGGGTCGGTTTCGATACGTTATAATCAATTTTAATAGATTTGGTTAGTTTCGGTTAGTCGTCTAATCAACTTTCGGTTAATTTCACACAGTCTCAACTTATTTTAGTTATTTGAGTCAGTTTGGATACGTTATTTGAATAGATTTGGTTAGTTTGGGTTAGTCTCCTAATAAGCTTTCGGTTATTTTCACTTAGCGTCAAATTATTTTTCTTATATGAACCGGTTCCGATATGTTATAATCAATTTTAATAAATTTGGTTAGTTTTGGTTAGTCGTCTAATAAACTTTCAGTTAGTTTCACTTAGTCTCAACTTATTTTAGTCATCTGAACCTGTTACGATACGCTAAAATTAATTTTAATAGATTTGGTTAGTTTTGGTTAGTCGTCGAATCAACTTTCGGTTAGTGCCACTTAGTCTCAACTTATTTTAGTCATTTGAACCGGGTCCGATAAGTTATAATCTATTTTATTAGATTTGGTTAGTTTGGGATAGTCGTCCAATCAACTTTCAGTTAGTTTCACTAGTCTCATAAAAACTGAATAATTCTTTACCAATTCCATAAGAGAGAAAGTGCGAGAGAGAGAGTCATATACTTTATCTCCCTTGCGAGATGAAGATTCCAAAACGGGTCGTTACATGACCTTGAAAAATTACTCTCATGAAATCAAAGAAGCATTCACTTCAAAAACATCATGTGTGCAGTTCACAGGCGGTAGAAGTGAAACCTTCAAAAAAACTAAACCCAGCGGTCATCCATCCAAGTACTAACCACGCCCCACGTTGCTTAACTTCGGTGATCTGATGAGGACTACATTTTACTTTTTACTCTTAGCAAACGTGTACCAACTGTATTACTGTGTTCTGTCTCATTCTCTCGCAGGCTACATCCTATAGATCTCTTTCTAATGTAACTTTTCCGTTTCATCGAGTCTCAAATCGCACCACTTCAAAAAATAACATTTAACAGAGCCACATTTTTCTAGAATATTTAAGCATCTATTGTTACCTAGTTACTTCGAGAAAATTTAGTTGTTTGGGTGCATCTAGATCCATTAGAGATATCTGATTACTTTGAAAATTACTTCAGTTTTTACATTGAGATTATCTAATTCTTTTGGTGTATCTAGATACATCGGAAGTATCTTGTTACGTTGAAAGTATCTATAGTTAGTTTCGACGTATCTAGCTCTGCGAGTATTTGGTTACTTTAAGAGCGCTTATATTTACTACGAGAATTGAGAATAGCTACTTACTTTACTTTAAGAGTATCTAGTTGCTTTAGTGTATTTAGGTTCAAGAAATCTGATTACTTTGAAAAAACTCCAGTTAATTTGAACGTAATTATTTACTTTGAAAGTTTCGATTTGCATTCAGATTACTTAGTTTTTTTTTTTGAAATATCTAGATACATTAGGAAGTATCTTGTTACTTTGAAAGTATCTACAGTTATGTTCGACGTATCTAGCTCTGAGAATATCTAATTACTTTATGTATTTACATACTTTGAAGGTATGTGGTTACTTCAAGAGTGTTTATATTTACTATGAAAGTACCTACAAAATATAAAGTTACTTTGGAGTATCTAGATTATTTCCAGGTATTTGATTACTTTGAAAAGTACTTCCGTTATTTTGAAAGTAACTAGTTACTTTAAGAGTCTCAAATTGGCTTGAGATGTTTATTTCTAAATACTTTGGGTAGTATCTTGTTACTTTGAAAGTGTTTACAGTTATTTTCGACGTAACTGGCTCTGGGAATATCTAATTACCTTGATGTATTTACATATTTTGAAAGTATGTCGTTATTTTAAGAGTGTTTATATTTACTATAAAATATAGTTTCTTTGGTGTATCCAAATTATCTAGAGAAATTTGATTCTTTGAAAAATACTTCAGTTATTTTGAACGTAACTAATTACTTTGCATTTAAATTGTTTAGTTTCTTTGATGTATCTAGATACATTAGAAAGTATCATGTTACTTTAAAAGTTACTTTCGTATAGCTCTGAGAATATCTAATTACCTACTTTGATGTATTTACATGCTTTGAAAGCATGTGGTTACTTTAAGAAGGTTTATATTTACTATGAAACGACTTTCAAAATATATGGTTACTTTGGTGTATCCAGATCATCTTACGTTAAAAAATATTTCAGTTATTTTCAACGTGACTATTGGCATTCAGAATATTTAGTTTTTTGATGTATTTAGATACATTGGGTAGTATCTTGTTACTTTAAAAGTATCTACAGTTACTTTTCACGTATCTAGCTCTGAGAATATCTAATTAATTTGCTGTACTTACATATTTTGAAAGTATATGGTTACTTTAAGAGTAGTCACTATGGAAGTATTTTAAGAATATATAGTTACTTTGGTGTATACAGATTATCTAGAGGTGTTTCATTACTTTGAAAAATACTTCAGTTATTGTGAACGTAACTAGTTACTTTGAGAGTTTCAATTTACATTTAAATTCTTTACTTTCTTTGATGTATCTGGATACATTGGGAAGTAACTTGTTACACTGAAAGTGTCTACAGTTACTTTCTACGTATCTAGCTCTGAGAATATCTGATTACTTTGATGTATGCTATAGAAGTATCTGGTTACTTTAAGAGTGTCTATATATTTTATATTGACTACTAAGTGGCTTGCTCCTTTCAGGATATAGAGTTACTTTGGCGTATCTAGACGATTTAGAGGTATTTGATTACTTTGAAATAGATTTCAATTACTTTAATAAACGTAACTAGTTATTTTGAGAGTCTATTTACATTGAAGTTATCTAGTTTCTCTGATCCATCTAAATACTTTTAAACTGTCTAGACTTACTTTCGACATATCTAGCTCTGAGAATATCTAATTACTTTAATTTATCTATATGCTGTATCTGGTTACTTTAAGAGTGTTTATATTTACTATGAAAGTAGCTAGTCACTTTGAGAGTATATACTTATTTTCTTAGAGATACCTGACTACTTTAAAAAAGCCGAGAAACCAGTTACCTTGAGAGTATCTATTTTCATTGAGATTATCCAGTTTCTTTGATGCATCTAGATACATTGGTATTTGGTTACTGTGAAAGTTAATAAAGTTACTTCCAAGGTATCTAGCTATATCCAGTTACTCCGAGAGTATCTAATTACTTGGATATATCTAGATACGTTGGAGGTATCTGGTTATTATAAGAGCACTTATATTTACTACGACAGTAGCTATGTATTTTATTGTATCTAGATACTTTTAAAATACCTAGTACTTCAAGAAGTACAATGTTTTTTGAGACTTTTTCACTCGTCATCACTCGCTGCTGTTGAACCACGCACCAGAAGTGTAACTTCATTCTCACAAAACAGAATAATATTTTTATTCTATGCAAATTCGTTGACACAGTAGAATATACTATACGTGAAAGAGACAAAGAAAAACGATAGTTATCCCATGTGGTATGAATTGTGGACGGGCAGGTATAAAAAACTGGCATCGTCGACCTCACATTCTGCTTTCGTTACCGTTCGTCGTATCACACATTTTGTAACCTTTCACCAACTTACTTAAAGTAGTTTCACTTAAAAAATACAGTAAATACTAATTTCCTGAAATTAAACTGAATTAAACTAACCCTAACTAAGTAACTTACTAAAACGTTTTTGAAGTGAAACTTCTTCTGTAAAGTAAGCTGCAAGGACATGTTACAAAATGTGTGATAATTGCGAATGGGTGGATTGGCGAGGCTAATTTTAAGAGCTACCCATCCACAAATCAAACTAAGCATGGGATGATCATCTTTTATCTTCGTCACTTCCTTCGGCCGAACTGGCAAGAATCGATCGTTGAACGAACTGGAGCTTTATGTACAGCATGTTCTACCATTCGTGTCAGCGATTTTGCATGAAATTAGAAAAATATCCTGTTCTGTGCGGATAAAGCTTCACTTCTGGTATGTGGCTTATAAGCACACTAATCTGTTTGCTATAAAGCTAAATTTATTGCATATTATTCGGTAATTTAATCTTTTTTTATAGTGTAGGGCTGCACTCTAAGTCGATCCCTATCCATTCAGGACCAAATATTTAAGCTTCACGAAAATAATGGAATAATTAAAATATTTATGATTCAACTATTACTGCACCAGTGGCAATTTTTACACCTGAAATTCTGAAATGATTGTTTATTTTTTATAATGTGGTTAAATGATTGCGGCAAAACAATAATGTATTTAAGCACCAAAACGAAGCCGAGGTAATTAACGATGCTGTTAACTATCTATGTAGGTATTATTTAGAAATCATAAAGTTTATTCGTATTGTTGAATACGTGCCCGTCGCCGAAAAGGGAAATCTTCTATTTTGTGGGTTACGATCCCGCAGAATTTCAACCGATACTCTATGAATAATTATTTATGATTTTTCATTATTCCACATTTTATTGCAAGTGAAATCTCGTTGCGACAAAATCTACATAGCAATGTACGTAAATGTACGTGTCACCATTTCGAAATTACAGCGGGTCGCGAAATAGAATATCTTCATTAGTATTAGTATTACTACGAATCGTGCTTTAAAAACTAAGTCTTATATTACTAAGCGGCTGAGGACCCTGTATATAATGTATCAAATGACAACTTATACTGGTTTTTAATTCCCGATGCAGTCGGAAGTGACATCATTGTCTATTTGTCGATATTTTGTTAAGGATTGAAACTTTACACTGTCAGAGCTTTTCAAAATTTGAAAATTGATTTGAAAATAACTAGATCTAGATAATTATTTTACTGAAGTGAAAACTTCTTTTGGTGTGTTCAGCACACTTTTCTCTGGGTGGTGACTAACACTGTGTTGTCTACACGTGTAACGTTCAAAGGTGTCTATATTACGTTAGCATTTTTCCTGGAAAATGGATGAGCAGAATTTTGAGATTTGGTACGCTCTTAGGAAACACACGGGGCCGCCGGCGGTCATTTGTTTTAGCGAAACGTTTCCGAGTTATTACGTAAAATGTGCAATTTTGATACACGATCACTGATTTGGACACATTGTTTTTGATAGTCTTTCGAGCCCTACTGAAATCGGCGAGAATCGGAAAATAGTGAGTATCTACACCCAGCAATTTGCATCCACATCTCATTGTAGGGATCTGACCGTCTGTTTTGACAATATTCTTCTATTTCATTGTCCTCCGGAATGGGTTAAGGAGGTAACACATGTGCCTGCGTTATCTAGAGGTAAATATCTGATATTAAGTGGGTTTCAGGAGCTTGAACTTCAATCTTGTTTTAAGAATGTTAGCCTCATCTAATCATTAAAAATTTTGAGGATTTATAGGGCCGTTTTCCCACTTTTGATTAGCGAAACCGGCCTTTCCTATCATGTTTGGTTAATTTTTAAATTAAAAATTTGAGGATTTATAGAGTGGTTTTGTCACTATTGATTAGTGAAAACCGCACTTTCCCATCATATTTGATTAATTTGATTTCAAAATATATTATTTTTTTTTATTAAACGAGAATTTAGAGTGTAAAAAAATTAAACTATAATCATTTAAAATTTTTATGATTTTTAGAGCCGTTTTTTTCACCATTAATCAGTGAAAATTGCACTTTCCTATCATAATTTAATCCGCAGCTCATCAAATAATTCTTGCATATACTGTAGCTTTATTTAACGGTAGTATAACATAAAGATCTATCTAACTCTTTCAGCGGCTTAATTACTTAAAACTATCATGCGTTAAATTATAATAATAAAATTTAATTTTAATTTGCTTTTAGATTAAGATTAATCGCGTTAATAGGTTAGCGCTCATTTATTAGATTACGATTGAGTTACGTTACAACATACAGAGCTCATCAAACAATCTTCAACCATGCCCATGCCACTGAACCATTTCAGATATCGCAGATAATTTAAGCAGATTATACAGCGTATGCTAGAAGTATGTAAACTGGCTAAACTGCCGATTCAATTCATAAATGATACAGGTTTATATAAGCAATTTAATAAATAAATTTTAAGAACAATCTATTAATGGAATAATTGCCCTCAGTATTATTGAATTTTAATATCATTACAGCGGGAAATATCATCCATGGGCGTAGCCAGGATTTTTTCTCAGGGGGGGCGAACCGTAGATAAGGCCGCAGTAGTGGCATTTGGAGCGGAAAATTTTGGGGGGCCACGCCCAATTTTTACACAAAAGTCATGAGTCGGTTAAATTCCCAGGGGGGGCCATGGCCCCTCCTGGCCCCTCCCTGTCTACGCCCATGATATCATCACTCAAAGTGTGGCATTTGACATTTTACACACTTTGAGGGGATGTAAACTTGTACTAAATTTTTGAGATAAACTGTATAAGATAGATATGAAATATATCAGGTGCTGGATTCTGAATAACACAAAATAGAAAAAAGGTTACTCATTCATAATATATAGGTGTATACTAGGTGTCCCAGGAGATATATTTTACAGGGTTGCTTCATATATTTTGACGACCTTTGGAGACATTCTCTAAGAGCTAGAAATAACTTCAAATTCACAAGTGGTAGGGATTTAAGAAAACCATTATGAAATATATGCTCGAACGTGCAGGGTGAGCATTTTTTCCTGAGAAATACCTCAAATATGACAGCATTACCAAAATGTACGTAAAATTCTGATACGTCAGATGGCAGGTCTAAATTTAAGCTTTTTATTTTTTATTTTATTTTATTTATTATCCTTTATTGCCAACAAAGCCATGTACCTACATGACAAAGCAACATCTAAGAGAAAAAGAAGGTGAAAGCAACACAAGAAAAAGCGTCGACTTATACCTATACCTGAGTATAAACAATATAAAAACAAAATAATAAAACAGTAAAAATTCACAAGATAGGATACAATGAAACAAAATAGTAAAACAATAATAAATCATAAGATAGGACATAATGATAAGGCGCCTAAATACATCAGTTAATATACAATATTTTAAAATTACAATAATAGCTGACTACATGAAATTACAAAACATTCAAAACATAAGATGATCCGCTTAATTATTCCGTCAGTCTAAAAAAGTAATAGCAATTAGACTTAACAAATCGAATGACCGCTTTTTTAAATTCTTTAATGGACGAGATGTCCATGTAATGTGGACCCTTCTCATAGAATGATGACCCATGAGGAGATATTCGAAGGTCATCATGACCTCGAGTGATTATTTCCATACCTCCAGCATACAAGTTATCATTTCTCATAAAAAGATTGGGATTTTTTTTCACCAACATGGCCAATGAGAGAAAATACAGGGAAGGAGCTGTCATTATATCAACATCAGAGAATAACTCTCGGCACGATGCTCTGGGATGCCTGCCCAACATGCAACACACAATCCTCTTCTGACTTATAAATATCTTACGTGCATCCTTTGACGAGCCCCAGAAGCAGATCCCATAACTTATAATTGATTGCATATGAGCAAAGTAGTACACACGTAAACCCCCCCTCAGAGACACTACATCCCTGACCCTGCGAATCAATCCGCAGCCACTAACCAACCTTGAGTTCAGCGTGTTAATGTGACCTCCTCCCCCCCCCCAACTCAGGCTCGAATCCATGGTTACCCCAAGAAATCGCATCGAATCAGCTGTGGGCACTGATTTGTTTTAAAATTTGACAAGTAAGGATTCAGTATTATTCTTGGGTTTTGAAAAGACAAGAAGCTTGGTCTTATTAACATTTAATCTAAGGGAATTTTGAGTACACCATTGGGACATGCCTTCTATTGCATTTGAGGCGCAAGCAGATAGGTATGCGGTGGACTGGCCCGCGAGCAAGACAAATGTGTCATCTGCATATTGGCAAACCATGCCCCCATCAAATCCATGCAGATCATTGACGTAAATGATAAAAAGAAGCGGCCCTAAAATGGAACCCCGCGGTACACCCTAATCCAGTTCAACCGCCTCTGAATAGAAGTTTTTCCCATTTTTAGTGATACAAACTGTTTGTGTTCTATCCTTCAGATACGATCTCATTAGGTCAGCACAAACACCTCTAATGCCGTATTTGGCCAGCTTCTCAAGTAAAATATTGTGATCAATCGTGTCGAATGCCAAAACACTGAAGACCTCGCCTGCATCAACAGGTCGCAGAAAAATAGTGGGCATTTGCTTAAAAGCCAATTGAGGATCCAGTTGCCGTGAGCTCAATTTTGGCAATCTATACTGCGTACTGAAGATATTAGCAATGTATTGGGGATTTTCAATTAGTTCTACTGATTCCGTTTTTAGGGTGATGCATTAAGATGATGCTCACTTTTTGTTAGCTGGAAAGTAACATATAAGTCCTTTATACGTTTAAAATAATCTTTTATTTCCCTGGTTATCCAGTTCTCACCCGGAAGTGTGTTTTTGCATATACAGGCAGGAAAGGCAGCACCAAAGTGATAGAATAGTATGTTTGAGAAGGTGCTGTACTTCTCATCTATACCCTGCACCCCAAGAACATCCTGCCAAGACTCACCCTGCAGTTGCTGTTTAAATCGTTGGATGTTATTATAATTAAAAAACCTTTTCCTGGTGTACATTGGTGACAAGTCATTTTTAACAGATATAGACAAAATTTGACCATAATGAACAGATATGTCAGAAATACAGGATTGAAAACACACCTCACTCTCGGGCAAGTTACTAAAGATACTATCAAGTTGCGTGCTGACGGACGCGCACACCCGGGTCATGTCCGTCCCATGATGCTCCCGACCATAGCCCATCACTAGACTGCCAAGAGCCACATAACTTGGACTGTTTTTGCTAAAATCAACATTGAAGTCTCCCCCCAGTATTAGATATCTTTCTGGATTGTATATGTCATTAGGTAGATCATCCAAAGCAGTCAAAAAGACATAAAAATCACTAACAGGCGACCTATAAACACAAACAAAGATATAGAAGACGTTATAGTATAACATTTCTAAAATAGAAAATTCAATAAGCTTTTCTTGAGGCGATAACCATGTGCTAATTTCCCTCACTCTCAGATCAATCTTATGGTATATAGCGGTACTTCCCCCTGTCGATTGTGTTCGTGAGGAATAGCTTCCCAAGGAGTAGTTACCAAGATGGACTGTTTCCAGATTATTGTTTGACATCCAGTGTTCCGTAATCATAAAGATTGAGGGCTGTGTCTCCTCTAGTAATATAGCTAGTGGCAGGGTTTTATTTTTGAGACGACGTAGATTTAAATGCAGAACGGAAATAATACTATTTCTTTTTGCTTGAGACGGAGAAGCAAGATTCTCTGCATCGAGGTTTACAACTCGGGAAAAGACTGATGCTGTCCGTTCCCTAAAAAATTACGCCCCAGAGAGAAATCGAAACGTTGGAAGCTAATTCCAGCAGGCCAGAAATTTTCACCATACACAAGTTCCTTCAAATTAGGGCTAACCCCTATCATAAAACTCTGGTGCCTTTTGTTGGAGGATTTGGCCTCACATAACTTGATCTTTACTTCATTTTCATGTGTGTTAGCATTCTTAACAATATAATCTCATACCGTCTTTTCAGTAATAGACAGTTTTATACGGGAGAGAAATAGCCATATTTTCTTTGACATATCCTGTGGTTTGGATGACTCAAACTCTCCTTCTACCACTTTTGTACCAACCCTTCTGCTTTCTCTATTTTTTTGTGATCGGATTTTCCACTTATTTTCATTGCCACTGTCTATATCTCTATTTAAATCCTTGTCCTTATTTGAATTATCAATCTTATTGTTGTTTTGACTGTCTTTAGGGGTGGGACCTTTTTCCTGTAAGAGGACGTTAGCTAACTTCAAGATGTCGCATTTTTCGACGGATTGATCCAGCAAAGTACTGCTCAGGTACTCCAATTTCAAAGATAATATCTTTTCACGCCGGTTTGACTCCGTATTCTTATCGGTATTGTCAAAACCGACATCCGTTTGTGTTTGTTGATCACCGCGTGATGCGGACTATGTTTCGGCTGCCACTAAGCACTTTTAACCCTGTTATTCTCAGCGCACATGAACTATGGTATACACTTTTACACGATAGGCACTTTACACCCGATTGAAATTTACTTTTGCAATATTTACAGCATTTTCCGTTTGGATCGTCTTTCGTTAAATCATCCTCACCCGCCATTTTGAAGGTACTGATGAGATATCTGACACTCTGCCATACTGTAGAATCAAGCGGTTAGTTTAGAAGGAAAATATTTGTATTCACCGATCTTAGTTTTTTTTTAATTACTCTCGATTGACATTAACTTCCATTTTGGCCGAAAAACGAAATTATGAAAAACTAAGACCGCGAAGTATTTTTAATACAACCTGTTCAGATTCTAAAGCCTCTTAAAATGTGCAACATGCCATTTTTCCAATGTCGATGTATTGATAACAATTAATTTTAGGCCCAGAGTGTGGGGCACAAAATTTTACATAGATTATGGTAGAGGGCATTTTGTTGAACAAAAATTAAAATTTAGTGTTTTACGCACCCTATTATTTTTAGTCCTTATGACAAACTCTCCCGAGGTCTCTTATTTATTTCTTTATTTTTAGAAACTAACTCAAGCTGTTTATCAATTTGTTTTTTGACATTTTATTTAAAAAATTGATCATTTGCGATGCGGTCGTTGTAAATTGGTAAATAATTTACCGAATAGCCAACTAGGGAAAAAAACGGCGTGTGTTTAAGACTCCACGACAGAAGTGATAATTTCAACACCAGACGAGATTAATATTAAAAAACTAAATAAAATTAGAAAAAAGCTTTCTCGGAGGCGCCGAGCATCGATCCTGGTACATGTCGCATGCTAACCGAGCGCTCTACCACCCGCGTGGTCAAAACTGAAGATAAGTATATAGACCAGCATAATACACAGGACCGGTCGAAGCCTAATTTACAGGCCAGGCAAAGTAGCAACTTTGGGGAAACCCTTCTACGAAGACTTCTTAGAATTTTAAATATATTATAAGATCTAGTCATCATCATCATCATCAATCAGCCCCTTTGCGTCCATTGTTGGACAAAGGCCTCCCCCATTGTTTTCCAATCTCTTCTTGAGCCGTCTGGATCCAGTTGCTACAAGTTCTCTTTATGTCGTCGGTCCATCGTGTCAGTGGTCTCACTCTGCTGCGTTTGTCTGTACGAGGTCTCTCATTCAAGTAGTCTTTTAGTTCATCTATCCATCTAATATGAGATATGCTGATGACACCGTCTTGTTAACGAGCAATCTTGAACATGCAGCACTTTTTGGAAAAATTAAATGAGCGATGTAATGAATACGGACTAAAAATTAATTTTAAGAAAACCAAGTTGATGGTAGTCACAAACTTCCCACAGAATCTGACCCATGTGAACCTGACGGTGGCAAACACCACGATAAAGAATGTGCCGACATATAAATATTAAGGACTTGGCTAGAACAAACGGGTGTTCAAACAAGATAGATAAGAACAAGCATAGAGATAGCCAGAACAACAGTTATAAAGATGAAAAATTGATTTACGAGTCGGCATATAAACATGGAACTCAGGATGAGGATGTTTCGTGGTTACGTTTTTTCCGCACTTTTATATGGAGTTGAGGCTTGGACCTTCAAGAAAATCCACATGGACAAACTGCAGGCCTTTGAAATGTGGTGCTACCGAAGAATGTGGCGCATTCCCTGGACCGATAGAATTACTAATGCCGAAGTGCTGAACCGGATGCAGAAGGAATGCGAAATAGTTAACACCATGAAAACGAGAAAGCTTCAATATCTGGGCCATATAATGAGAGGACAGAAATACACACCTCCACAACTGATAGTCCAAGGAAAGATTAGTGGAAGGCGAAAAATTGACAGACGCCTGGGTAAGGAACCTAAGGGATTGGTTTAATTGCAGCAATGTTCAACTGTTCAGAGCTGCAGTCAACTAGCTCCGGATTGCCGTGATGATAGCAAACCTCCGATAGAAGATGCACTATAAGAAGAAAATCATCCTGCAATCGAGCCACATGACCAGCCCAGTTCCACTTCAGTGTAGCGATGGATATGATAACATCATTAACGCCAGTTCTTTTGCGTATATCCTCATTTCGTATGTGAGCTCTCAGGGTCACACCAAGCATCAGCCTCTCCATCTTTATCTGCGTTACTTTGAGCTTCTTAGCAGTTGTGGTTGTTAACGTTGAAGTTTCGGAGCCATACGTCATATCGGACAGCATTGGTTAAAAGCTTTTTTAAAAGTGCTTGAAATGTCGCTCTTTAGTATATGCCTCAGCTTCCCAAATGCTGCCCATGAGAGGGCGATTTTTCTTTCCAGTTCACGCGTTTGGTTATCTCTGCAAATGCGTATTTCATGGCCGAGGTATATATAACTATCCACCAGCTCAATTTCGTTTGTACCAATGTTGATATTACCACTGGGAACAAGGTTTGTCATAAATTTTGTTTTTAACATGTTTATATTCAGGCCAACTCTCACGCACACCTCCTGTAGATCCCGTAGCATCAGGCTTATGTCTCTGAGGCTATATCATCCGCAAAGCGTAGAATAGTTAGGTTTTTTCCATCGATGTTTAAGCCTCTTTGGTCCTAATCGAGTTTCTAGAATGCGCTTTCCATAACTGTGACGAACAACTTTGGGGACAACGTATCGCCTTGCCTTACACCTCGGCCAATGGGTTAGTTATGTAGCTTTGCCGTCATTGTTGCATTTTTGTAGATGTTATGGATAAGTTTAGTTTACCGGTAATCAATTCTGCATTCCTGGAGTGCCCCCGAAACCGCATCCAATACAACGGTGTCGAAAGCCTTGTGAAAGTCGATAAAAACCAGATCCAGAGGCTTATTATATTCGATTGTTTACTCAACCAATGTTTTAATGCTCTGTAAATGGTCATTAGTGCCAAAGCCGCCACGGAAACCCGCCTGTTCTACAGATTGAAAAAAGTCGAGCTTGTTCTCTAGTCTAGGTGGTTATAATTCTGGTGAACAGTTTGTAGAGATGACTCAGAAGGCTTATTGGTCTGTAGTTTTCCAAATCTGCAATTTCTCCTTTTTTATGTAATAGGACCACGATGAAATTGTGCCATTTTTCTGGAATTGTGCTATTAAAGAGACAGAGATTGAAGAGAGCTTTTAGCTTTTGGAGTAAGCGTTGACCGCCTATTTTGACTGCGTCAGAGAGTGCATTATGTTCACCTGGTGCTTTGTGGTGTTTGTTTTTTTTCAGAGCCAGTTTTATTTCCTCTGTTGTAATATCCGGTAATTCCTCTGAACCCTGATTGACCTTTCAGATGTCAGAAGTTCTGGCGCATAGTCCATCTTTCCTTCACCAGAGTGGCGACTTTTATATAGTAGCTGGAAAAATTCCTCCACATTGTTCAGTATTTATTTTCTGTTTGTCGTAATTTTTCCTTCTGTGTCCCTCATTTTGCACATTTCTCTTTTTCCGCTTGTAAGTTTCGTGCGAAGTACTTTCATACTTTTATTATTCTCTATAGTGTGCTCGATCTCTTTTCTCTCATATCCTCTGACATCCCTCCTTATCGCTCTAGATATTTGTTTATTCATTTCTCTCAGCTCTTCACCCGTGATTACCGCTTCACTTCTTCGCTTCCTTCTCTCTTGCATCAGTTGTCTTGTCCTGTCGGTGATTCTTGCTTCCCTTCTTGATCTTGGGCAGTATTTTCTATGACCCTCTGATAGGGCCGCAACTATAGCATCGTTCAAAGTATCCACACTTGCCTCCGCATCCGGCGCATTTTAAGATTCTTTACAGGCTAGACGACTATATCAAAATCGGCCTCTCCTATTGGTCGATCCATCTCGTATTACAATATGTATTCGTGATGCAATCAATTTGTCGCAAGAGCTCTCGTGATCTAGAGGTTTAGATAGTTGGGTCCCACCTAGACAACACGGGTTCGAACCCCGTTGCTTTTTTTTATTATTTTTTTAAGATTATGTTTCTAAACAGTTTTTTTCTTGATTTTGGATATGTCTTGGGTTAGTTTGGGTTAGCACCTGGTTAGTTTCCTTTTCTTGAGTCCCCGTAGCGAGCGAAGCGAGCGGAGGGCCATGCGGATCGACCAATAGGAGAGGCCGATTTTGATATAGTCGGCTACGCCTGTAAAGGATCTTTAAACGCGCATCCGGCGCTTCAAGCAGATCGTCGATGCATCGCTGGAATTCAGATATGTCTGGTGGGGGTTGCCACAGTTGGCTGCTTGATTTATTGGTCATTTTATGGCGTTCTCTTTTTAGGTTAAGTGACATTTTGGCTCTTACTATCCGATCATCACTCCCAGTTGAGAATTTAGTCAACACTGATACATCTTTGACGATCTGTCTTTTATCAGTTATTATGTAGTCAATATAATTTCTTATCCGGCCATTCGGGCTCTCCCAAGTCCACCTTCGATTGATTTTTTTTTGCCAAAAAAGCTAGTCATAAAGGAATAAATTGTTTTGTAGCAAGAATCCCAGCATCGTCTTGCCGCGATCATTTCTGCCCTCCGAACCGAAGCAACCAATCGGAGTTTCCAATTCATCAGATTTCAACCCTATTTTAGCATTAAAATCGCCGCACAGAAGTGTAAAGTGGGTCCTGTGATCTTCCCAAGCTCGGCTTATGTCCTCATAAAAGAGATCAACTTCCTCATCTGTATGGTCAGCGGTTGGTGCGTAAACTTGTATAATCTTGATACAGTTTCTCGCATTTAGTCTGAGTGTTACGTAACTGACGCTGTCGAGTAAACTTTTCTTAGCTTCGCTTTCATCACTTCGAGACCTTACCGGCATGGGTGGCCCTACTAGTAGCTACGCTACCGCGCGCCGTCATCGCTCCCTGGACTGAGCCCCTCCACCAACGACAAGGTGAAAGTTCTTCGAAGGGGATAAGATCTAGTATCGATTCACAAATCAGGAAAATTCAAGTGCCTGCATTATCTATTATTGTGTCCAGTGTATTATTTCCTTGACCTCATAAATTTGTAGTCATATTGTAAACACATCAATAAATTAATCTTCCATGTCCTTTTACTCCTTTTTTGCAACTAGTGTATGGGAGCTTGACTATTTGGTCTATTGCAGATTTTTTGTAGTAAAACACGCAAGAATATAGTAGCACTTCATTTATGCTACGCCACTGGTCATCGGTGTTGCCAGTGTTGACAAATGTTTTATTTTTTACCTGCTACGTTTTGGTGTACCATTTATTTCTTGTCTCACTGTTTGACGTAATAATAAGATAAACTTTTTCTGGTAAAATTTTTAAGTCGAGCAGAACTGTCGTAATTTCAGAAATCTTATTTCATTAGTAGGTATGTAGAAGGTTACTTTCTGTTAAAAGGTAACGAAATAACGTAAACGTACTGAATTTATTGGCAGCCGTGTATTGTAGCTGCATCTTCCTATATATAAATAACGAAACTAATTACACATTGTTTACCAAAACGCGTAAACTTTAATTAAATTAATGATATAGTAAAACTATACTAACCAGCCAGCTTACGGTACATTTACTGTAAGACAAATTTATATTCCGGCAAAAGTCGGATAATGAAGATTCGGTTACGGTAATTTACGGGTCTTTAAACAATACGTTCATAGAGCATCGCACAAATTAATTTGAAAATTATCTAGTTCGTATTTTTTTTTTAATATCGTTGTCTATTCACCACCCTTAATTTTTTAAATAATTCCCGTGGGCTGTATACTTCTTGTATATATCATGGCTTGAACGAGTTTTTGAGAAGCAGGGATTTATAAAGAGATGAGCTGAAGAAACTTTGCTTTTCTTTGAAGACCAAAGACTCTCTTTATTCTTAGAGCAGGATCCCAAGCTAACAAAGCATAGGCTAGTCTTGATTCAATACATGCGTAGTATACTGATTAGACAACCCTCTCAGACACCACATTTACCAAATTTCTAAGTGAATATACACCATAATTCATTAACGTAACCATTCCATAACAATTTAAAGTCAACCTGTACCCCCAGAAACTTAATTGATTCTGAACATTCCGCGTCTGTGAGAGAGCGCAAGTTTCACTGATTTGCAGTAAACCATTTTGTAATGCATTCATGATTGCTGCTAAGTACTCATCACATAAATCTTTAGCCCTTTTGGTGGTGTGTCATCCACAAAAAGAACCAAGTCAGCCGCAGGGTCACAACTCCCAACATCATTTATGTAGATCAAGAAAAAGCAGGTATGGGCGTAGAGAGGGAGGGGCCAGGGGGGGCCATGGCCCCCCCCCCCCTGGGAATTTAACCGACTCATGACTTTTGTGTAAAAATTGGGCGTGGCCCCCCAAAATTTTCCGCTCCAAGTGCCACTACTGCGGCCTTGTCTACGGCTCGCCCCTCCTGAGAAAAAATCCTGTCTACGCCCATGAGCAGCGGCCCTAACATTGAACCTTGGGCACAGCATATGACACATCTTCCACTTCTGATGTACGACCATTATACAGGGTGTCCGGAAATAACATCGCCAAATTACAGATGGTGATTCTACATAAGAAATCATGAACATTTTTTCATATGAACATGGGTCCGAAAATGCATAGTTTCCAAGATACAGGGTGTCAAACTTTCTATAAAAAATCAGTTTTTTGTTAATATCTTAAATATGATTTTACTGATTTTGTTGAAATTTGGCAGAGTTATCTGTAGTAATAAGGGGCTTATTTAGCCTTAATTAGATTAAAAATATAAAGGCCAGTGGCGTCCCGGAGGGCATCATACCGAATATTATTGACAAAAAAAGTGTGCGCCGCTGACTTTTTCAAACATTTTATATTTTTTTCGTATTAAGCAACTAAAAATACAATATTTTTGATTCTCGAGTTGTTTTCGAATCTTGCGTTGTTTTCGATAAAAAAAGTAAAAACCGGTTTATTACATTTCCAAACCTTTTTGATAAAATCGATATTTTTATATATATCTTAAATATGCTTTTACCGATTTTGTTGAAATTTAATAGGGTTATCTGTAGTAATAGGCGGCTCATTTAGCCTTTATTAGATTAAAAATAAAATGTCCAGTGGCGTCCCGGGGGGCATCATACTGAATATTATTGACAAAGAAATGTGCGCCACTGACTCTTTTAAACATTTTATATTTTTTTCGTATTAAGCAGCTAAAAATACAACATTTTTGTTTCTTAATTTGTTTTCGTATCTTGCTTTGTTTTCGAGAAAAAAAATAAAAACCAGTTTATTACATTTCTTTAGGGCACAAAATTCTACGTCAAACGCTGTAATAAACTGGTTTTATTTTTTTTCTCGAAAATGAAGCAAGATACGAAAACAAATTAAAAAACAAAAAAGTTGAATTTTTAGTTGCTTAATACGAAAAAAATATAAAATGTTTAAAATAGTCAGTGGCGCACATTTCTTTGTCAATAATATTCGGTATGATACCCCCGGGACGCCACTGGACATTAAATTTTTAATATAATAAAGGCTAAATGAGCCGCCTATTACTACAGTTAACCCTATTAAATTTCAACAAAATCGGTAAAAGCATACTTAAGATATAAATACAAATATCGATTTTATCAAAAAAGTTTGGAAATGTAATAAACCGGTTTTTACTTTTTTTTATCGAAAACAACGCAAGATACGAAAACAACTCAAGAATCAAAAATATTGTATTTTTAGTTGCATAATACGAAAAAAATATAAAATGTTTGAAAAAGTGAGCGGCGCACAATTTTTTTGTCAATAATATTCCGTATGATGCCTTCCGGGACGCCACTGGACTTTATATTTTTAATCTAATTAAGGCTAAATGAGCCCCTTATTACTACAGATCATCCTGCCAAATTTCAACAAAATCAGTAAAATGATATTTAAGATATTAACAAAAAACTGATTTTTTATAAAAAGTTTGACACCCTGTATCTTGGAAACTATGCATTTTCGGACCCATGTTCATATGAAAAAATGTTCATGATTTCTTATGTAGAATCACCATCTGTAATTTGGCGATGTTATTTCCGGACACCCTGTATGTCGCTTTCCACCCTGCATGTTTAAAGCAGGCCGCAGAGCAAAAAAGGCCGTTTGCGTCCACATCGAAGAGCAAGCACTTGATGTAACCTCAAAAGTCGACATCGAAAGTCTTGCCGAATTGGTAAAGATACTAAATGAAAAAGTCCAAATATTGGAGGAAAATGAAGGAAAACTCAAAACCAAGGTGATTTTTCTTGAAGAATATACAGAAAAGCGAGAAAACATCCAACAAAAAAAAGGTAAACAAAAAAGTGGCGAGACCGCTTCCCCCACTCTCAGTGCTACTCCAACATCATCAGTGTCAACTGTCATAGTTATCGAAAATCGTAGGCAATTTCCAGATACCTGAAAAATGAGTAGTTCAAATGAACTCAAAAGTCAAAGTCAAAATCTCATGACAGATGTCACAAATGTGTCTGACGTTGAAGCTTCTGTGACACCTAACCCTACGTCGGAAAATGTAAACATCCGTAATGTAAAGAGAACAAAGGAAACTGAAGAAACTACAAATTGAGAAGGAAAAGGTAATTATTGCTTATACGGTATTCTGCTATTTTTTGATTATATAGAAATAAAAAAATATGTAGGCACATTCTAGAGTCCTTAGGGATTGCAAATATACTGGCGGAGAAGAGAAATTGCGTTTTTTTGTAAGAAAAAATAAAAAAATAATACCATACATACTTACCACATATTATTTGTATTCACATTCACATAAGATTGGGTTAACTTTAGTAACTTTCGATTTGTTTCGTCTCGTTTAAGCCACTACACACTTTCGTGAAGAAAAGCTTGCGCTTTGCGCAAGCCTTTCTTCACGCAAACCTACGCGAAACAATTTCGGTTAGTTTAGGTTAGCTTTGGTTAGTTTGGGTTAGCTTTCGTTAGTTTCGTCTCGTTTAAGCCACTACGCACCTGCGCGAAGAAATGCTTGCGCCTCGCGCAATCTTTTCTTCACACAAGCCTAGGCGAAACAATTTCGGTTAAGTTGGGTTAGCTTTGATTAGTTTGGGTTTGCCTTGCTTAGTTTGGGTTAGCTTTGGTTAGTTTAGGTTAGCTTTGGTTAATTTGGAAAAGGATTGCTCGAAATGCAAGCCTTTCTTCACGCAAACCTAGGCGAAACAATTTCTGTTAGCTTGGGTTTGCTTTGGTTAGTTTGAGTTAGCTTTAGTTAGTTTGGGTTAGCTTTGGTTAGTTTAGGTTAGCTTTGGTTAATTTCGTCTCGTTTAAGCCACTACGCACTTGCGTTTTGCGTTTTTTACGCCGCCCAGCATCCCTATTCACTCCAAGGTTCCGTAAGTTTGTTTAGTTGAAAAAAAAAGCACGATTTTTGTTCTCCGTCGGTGTATTTGCAATCACTAAGGACACTAGAATGTGACTATATAAAAAATATTCTATATAATTCAAAAATATCAGAACACCGTCTATGCAATTGTTATCAAGGAAAACATTTCTGGATAAGAGTGGGAAAGCGCGGAAGAAAATCATTCGTGACCGTGATCAATGTAAGAGGAACAACGTTGGTGACCCCGACATAAGAAAAACACAACGACCAGTGCCAATAAAGGAACAAATGACGATACCCAGCTTAAAGCCGCTGAAAAAGTGTCCTGGCTGTTCCTATCTGGACTAGTCCCCGAAACAATAAAGGATGATGTTCTGGCTTTTTTAAAAACAAAAAACCTGGATTAAGGAGTAACCTGTGAAAAAATGAGGATCAAAAAGGATGCACACAAAAGTTCAGTCAAAATCATGGTGCCCTATCAAAGAAGAGACAAAGTCATGTGCGTGTGGGCCAGAGGGACTATAATTGACCATTTTCTGAACCTTCAACGCCAAAAAACTCTGGTTCCTTCAATACAATTTCATACTGCAAGCTAAATCCTTTCCACCTAAATGTTCGATATGTTGTTTTTATTTCATAAATAATGATGATCTTAATATTGACCAAACATTTTACACTTTTATGGGGCTCATTGTGGGGGCATACCTGCAACCCTTTCCCGAGAAAACCTTTCGGGTTCGCTCCGGTAGGCCGGTTGGAGATATTGGCTGGTTTAATAGTGAACTAAAGGAAAGGAGAGAAACAGTATCCTTTCTAGCAGATTCATGATCATCATCATCATCAGCCCTCCTTCATCCAGAATTGGACATAGGCCTCCTCCCTAGATTTCCAGTTGTTTCTATTCTGTGCTTCCCCTATCCAATTTAGTCCTGTGGTCTTTTTTAGGTCATCATACCACCTTGTTTGGGGTCTTCCTCGGTTTCTTCTTCCCAGATATGGTCTCCATTTTATAATTTTTGTACTCCATCTGCCATCCTCTCGCCTTGCTACATGTCCCGCATATTCCCATTTCAATTTTGTGACTGTTTCAATTATATCTTTTACTTTTGTTTTGTCTCTTATCCAGTCGTTTTTTTTCCTGTCACGCAGAGATATACCCAGCATAGCTCGCTCAATTGCTCTCTGTGTTACTTTGAGTTTCGATGTTGGGTATCTCCTTCGTTAGTATCCATGTCTGGGCTCCGTATGTAAGTATTGGTAGGATATACTGATCAAAAACCCTAGATCTCAGATTCATCGATATTTTTTTATTTTTAAGTATATGAGCTAATTTTCCAAAAACAGCCCATCCTAGTCTTCTTCTTCGTTCTATTTCTTTAGCTTTATTTGTTTTGTTTAATGTTATAAGTTGTCCGAGATATATGTATTCTTCTATATTTTCTAGCCGCTGTCCTTCTAATGATATTTCCGGGTCTTCTTTACACATCACTTTAGTCTTCTTAATATTCATGTTTAGTCCTATTCGTTTCGCTTCTTCATTTAATTCTAGGATCATCTGTTTCAGGTCCTCATTACTGTCTGCTATGATCGCTATATCATCTGCAAACCTTAGGTTAGTCAGTCGTTCTCCATTTATTTCAACTCCTCTGTTATTCCAGGCGAGTTTTTTTTTTAAATATTCCTTCTAAGGCCAGGGTGAACAGTTTAGGTGATATCGTATCTCCTTGCCTTATTCCTCTTTCAATTTTTATTTTATCTGTTTCTGTGTTTAGTCTAATTATTGATGTTGCATTGTAGTATATGTTTTTTAAGTATGTTTGCGTATCGATGGTCTATTCTTGCTTTATTTAGTTCTTCTTCTAGTGCCCCGTGTTCGACTGAATCAAAGGCCTTTTCGAAATATATGAAGGCCATGCTTAGCGATAGATTGTATTCATTTGCTTTTTCTATTAGTATGTTAAGCGTTAGCAAATGGTCGTATGTACTGAATTCTTTTCTGAACCCAGCTTGTTCCACTGACTGGTAGTTGTCAAATTTATCAGTTAATCTGTTACAAATTATACGAGTAAACAGCTTGAAAAACTGGGAGAGCAGGCTTATGGGACGATAGTTTTGAAGATTGGTGTTATCTCCTTTCTTAAAAATTAGTACTACTATTGCGTTATTCCAGTCTTCGGGCATTCTCTCTTCTTGGAGGCATAAGTTATAGATTATTTTTAGCTTTTGAAGCACCACTTCCCCGCCTTCTTTTATCATTTCTGTTATGACATTATCTTCACCTGGTGCCTTGTTATTCTTCATCTGAGATAAAGCGTGATTTATTTCATCTAATGTGATTTCTGGAATCTTTTCCGACCCTACATTCAAAACTTTTCTTTGTTGTTTGATCCTTTTTGGTTTTTCTATCTTTGTGCTATAAAGTTCTTCATAAAATTTTTCAGTTATTGTTTTGATCTTGTCTTGGTCTCGCTCTTCTTTCCCATTTTGGTCTTTTATAGCAATTGTTTGATGCTCTCCATTCGATTTTTTCATTATATGTTTTAAGCTCCTATTTTCTTCTATTGTTTTTTCTACTAGGTATTCGTGGTGGGTTTGTAGATCTTTTCTTATTAATGTTCTTAATATTGTTTGTTTTCTTATTCTTATGTTCTGTGTTGTCCTTGTTTAGACATTAACCTTCTCTTTTCTATCCAGTATTTTGTTTCACTGGAGATTGTGTCTTTTCTTTTATTGCAAGGTGCGTTTTCAAGGATGTTTCTACTAAAGCTGTAGCGAGACTTTTAGTAATTTGGTTCATGTCTTGGTCGTTTTCTATGGGTTCTTTAAGTTTTTCTTCCAGTCCTTTCTAAAATTCCTCTTTTTTACTTTTTAATATTTGTATGTCGATCTTCTGTTTGTTTTGCTTTTGAACAAATTTTTTTTCTTTCTAATTTCTTATCGATTTCCATTCTTGCTCGTACCAAGCGGTGGTCGCTTCCAGTGTTGAAGTGGTTCAGAGCTGTGACGTCTTTGACTGTTTCCCGACGGTTTGTGAGGATATAATCAATTTCGTTCTTCGTGTTACTGTCCGGGCTAATCCAGGTCTATTTTCGCTGTGCCTTTTTGTGAAAGAATGTATTCATCGCATACTGTTTGTTCTGCGCCAGAAAATTCATTAACGTTTCTCCGCTGCCATTTCTTTGTTCCAGCCCAAAGCTTCCTGTTTGTTCCTCTGTGTCGGCCTGTTTCTGTCCGATGATGGCATTGAAATCTCCCATTATGATTTTCTGTTGACATTTGACTTCTTTGATGGTTTTGGATATTTCGTCATACAAGAGTTCAACGTCCTCATCAGGGTATGCCGATGTTGGTGCATAGCATTGAACAATCTGTATTTTGTATTTTTGGCAAATTTGGAGTACAATATATACGACTCTGTCTGATATTCCTTTGTATGCTTTTATGTTGCCTTGTTGTCGTTTGTGTATTAGAAATCCTACACTTCTCTGACTTTCTACTTCATGGCCTTTGTAGAATAATGTGTTTCCTGAATTTAGTTTGATAAGGTGTTCTCCTTTTCTTCGTATTTCTGATAGACCTATTACGTCAAATTTGATTTTGCTGCATTCATTTTCAAGGTCGGCTAACTGATAGTCGTTTAGCAGCGATCTATTGTTATATGTTGCAATTAGAAGGAAAGTCTTTTTATTTTTCAATTTAGTCAGTTTTGTGCCTCCCCCAGAATCCGTGAGGCTGACTGGTTTTCCAGTGTGGATTTTTAGCAGATTATTGTAAACTTAATATTTAGTTCTGAGTTTGCCAATTCTGAACTGAAAAAACTAAAAAAGGGTTATACAAAAGGCTTAAAGCCGCCAAAACACAATATAACGATAATATAATAAATGCTTCTACAAATCCCATAAAAACAATATGGCAAATAATAAATAACTTCAGACCAAAATCTGCACATCCACAACTGCAGATGAATTTAACAATTACTTTGCTGGTGCTGCCAATGGTCTGATTAATGATATGGAGGAAACAGACACTGACTCACTCTGTAATGTTAAAGATCATAGGTTACAATGCCCAGTTTTTTCTTTTGGTGAGGTTTCATTGATAGATGTTCGAGATATTATCATTAAGCTCAAAAATAAAAACAGTAGGGACCTCTATGGGCTCTGTGTCAAATTAATTAAAACAATTAAAGATATTACCACATAAACTAATAAATCTTTGTTTTAAAAGCAATACCTTTCCATCCAAGCTAAAAAAGGCTAAAGTTATGCCCATTTATGAAAAGGGAGACAAATCACTGCCCTCCAACTACCGACCAATATCCCTGCTGTCAGTATTTTCCAAAATAATTGAAAATGCATGGCTGTCAGGATTGCTGACTTTTTTGAGACCAATAAACTATTTACATCTAGCCAGTTTGGCTTCCGAGGGAAGAGAAGCACAACTGTGGGCATCCTTAACTTGGTCGATAGAATTATAGAATCTTTTGAAAATTCCGAATACAATGGACCATGCTTCTGTTCCCTGAGCAAGGCGTTCGACTGTGTCATTACATAGTATCCTCCTATATAAACTTAAGTTCTATAACTTTGATGAGAGCAGTATAAAGCTATTAAAATCATACCTGGAGGAGCGAACTCAGATTGTAAGGGTTGGGATGGGCTCATCCGGGGAGAGAGTGATGGATGTAGGAGTACCACAGGGGTCGGTACTGGGTCCTCTGCTTTTTCTTTTCTACATAAACGACCTTCCACTAGAGGATCTAGAGACAATATACACTCTCTTTGCGGATGATACCTCACTATCCTGCAGTGGGTGCTCTCTCATCTCAACACTGGAGAGGCTACGTGTGGCACGGTCCAGGGTAGGAGATTGGTTCAGAGCGAACAAACTACTGCTGGTTGAGGAGAAAACTCATAATGTAATGTTTGCGCTGAGAGTTCTACCTGATCAGTTTGAAACCCTGGAGAGTGTAAAATTTCTGGGAGTCCAAATTGACAGAAAACTTAAATTTGATGCCCATGTGGATTTACTGCGTGGAATACTCCGAGGGGGTGCTTTTTCCCTAAGAGGTCTAAGCACATGTGTTTTCACTACTGTACTGAAAACTGCGCACCGGGCTTTAATACACTCTACACTCTCATATGCAATTATGATGTGGGGCCACTCAGTGCATGCACAGAGGGTTTTTGCTCTACAAAGGGGAGCAATCAGAATTATAGCAGGCCTCACTTACAGAGGGGCCTGCAGAGGGGCTTTTTCATCTCTCGAAATTGTCACACTTCCATATATTCTTGAAAACCTGATTTAGTTTTTGATCACCCTGTATTTATTTATTATAGAAATGCAGACTACTAAAGTAGACCCTCTTCTACAAGGAAACCAACTCCAATTAAATAATAAGGGCTTTCAATAGGAGAAATTGATAGTTATATTTAGACCTGCAAACGTCATTTTTGACATAAAATTCAAAATACATATGTCAAATACGGTTAAACTTAGGTATAGGATATTATATATAAAATTTATCTAAATTTTTTCTGAGGAATTCAAAAATGCCTTAATATACAAGGTATTCTATTTAAAATAAGGAAGTTGATACTTGTCCACGAAAATACAAACACTCTGTATATATAAAAATATATTATTTTAAAAATTTATGTAAATCCAGACAACTTTTATATTACCTAAACCCTTTTGGTACATCCCGTAGATTCTGAGATAAGGTGTCATCCCATAATAAACGGGCCACCCTGTACAATGCATATTTTAAAAATATTTTGCTCCAGCCTTTCCTGGCACTGCACTGGATATGTAAACTTTAAACTAGAATTACTGAAATAAATCTTAAAAAGTGCCAAAATACATGAAGCGTGAAATATCTCTCATTACCTAACCTAAACAGAAAAAAGACAATGTCACCGATAATAACTTTTGCTTTCTATAAATAATTCGAGGCACAAATTTATAGAAACGGCGGAAACTGTCGATTACGGTGCCACTATTAGGTGTCAACTTCTTCTTTTCGAATCTGATGGCATATCCTTTCAGGAGGAACTAAACAATTATGTAACTGTAAATCCGGCCAAGTACGAAGCTTTATGCTAAACGAAAAAAATTAAACAAGTAATTGATAGGTTGAAATTTGCCACAGATAATACCCATCAGTATAAATAATGATTTTAATAATACATTCTTGTTTTATTTAATTCTCACTAATTTCACTTTCCACCGAAATTAATAATAAAACACGCCATTGTTTTAAAATGAACCGTATATTCTCACGGTCTTCACAAAAAAAAATAAAGAATCTCCCATTATTATTAGTCCCTTCTTATGTACGATTAGTTAGCTAGAAAAAAATAATCGCATCTGCCGTGAATACAAGGGGAAGTAGAAAAATTGTCTGTTCAATTTTTATTTTTCATTTTCATTGCCTCAAAACCATAGAATAAGGACAAGTTTTGTTCAATTTTTAATATAATTTAGAAACAGGCAGTGGCGTATCAACGATTTTTTACTAAAGTACTGCTGCTGAAATCACCTTAAGGGAGGGGACACTTCATATAAACTTCAAATGACCTAAAGAATCACTTCTTGAAGAAGGATCGCCCTGTATACAAAAATTCAATACAGTTTAGATGTTTGCAGTCATATTTTTTACACAACAGCTTTACAAGCGTGAAAACATACCCTGGTGCAGACATACAGTCGGACCACAGTCCACTTGTCGGAGAATATAGGACAAAATTTAAGATTATATATAAAGCAAAGCAACCAAAACATAATCTTAGGAAACTTAAGAACGACACAGTACGGAACCAAGTAATGAAGGACATCAACGACAAATGCAGACTGATTGCGGAGGAGACTGATAACACAGAAGAACAAATGTGCTGAAACAACAACTAATGTCAAAGATAGGTATCTGAAGAATGATGGAGCGAAACATAAATCATGGACGACAGAAGAAATTTTGTTACTCATGGAAGAACGGAGAAAACAAAAGAACAGTTCCTCAACATACAAAAGTATACAAAGGGACATACAGAGGAAAATTCGAGAGGCCAAACAAAAAGAATTGGATGAGAAATGCCAAGAAATAGAAGTTTTGCAAAGCAGATTCGATGAGTTCAATGTACATAGGAAGGTGAGGGAAGTTACAGGAAAGTTCAAAAAGAAAAATGTGGGAAAACTTGTAAATGATGCAGGAGAGTTGATTGCGAATAGAGAAGATATTAAAGAAACTTGGAAGAAGTATATAGAACAGTTGTTTTTTGATGAGAGAGGAGACCCACCCCCCATTCAGGCTGAGTCCGTACCTGATATCGTGAGAGAGGAAGTTAGAGCTGCCATTAATACTCAAGGAAAGGCTCCAGGGCCGGATGGAGTACATTCGGAATTCCTCAGACTTCTTGACGAAGAGTCCATCACATTTCTGACTGGCATTTTTAATAACATCTACAATACTGGGAACATTCCAAAAGAATGGCTTATCTCTGAATTTATATTGTTACCAAAGAAACAGGGAGCCAAAGCATGTGGTGACTACAGAACAATTAGTCTTAAAGCTGTTCCTCAAAATCATTCATCGAAAAATCTATAGGATCTGCGAGGAAAGAGTGCCACATACACAATTTAGATTTATGAAGGGCATGGGTACAAGAGATGTACTTTTCTGTCTACAAGTATTGTTCCAGCGCTGTAGGGATCTGAACTGTGATATTTTTGCCTGTTTAATAGACTACCAGAAGGCGTTCGATAGAATAGAACAGGAAAAGACGTTAGACGTCTTGATGAATACGGGGATGGATGATAAAGATCTAAGGATCATCCGAAACCATTACTGGAATCAATCAGCTACTATTAAAATTAATATGGAAGAGCAAACCAACACAGTAAACATTCTTCGAATAGTTAGGCAAGGCTGTATCCTGTCACCACTCATATTTAATCTCTACTCGGAGGAAATCTTTAAAGAGGCCTTTGAGAATACCAACATAGGAATCTTGCTGAATGGAGAGCGAATGAACAACATCCGGTGCGCAGATGATACTGTGGTTTTCACTGACAACATGAACAACTTACAAAAACTAATGAACAAAATAAAAGACGTCAGCAGTAACTATGGCTTAGAAATTAGCATTAGTAAAACCAAATGCATGGTAATCAGTGAAGAAACTGATTGGAGACACGGCTTAACGATCAACAACACACCAATAAACAGAGTAACACAGTTCTCCTATCTGGGAACCATGTTTAATGATAATTGAGACCACTCACAGGAGATCAGGTGTAGAATAGAGAAAGCAAGGACCGCCTTCAACCAAATGGCTAAACTGCTTAAAAGTCACAACCTCAACATCGACATCAAAATCAGACTCCTCCGATGCTATATTTTCTCGATTCTTTTCTATGGGATGGAGCCATGGACATTAACCGAGGCAACACAAAGAAGACTCGAAGCCTTCGAAATGTGGCTTTACAGGAGGCTGCTGAGAATATCATGGGTGGACAGAGTGACCAACAAGGCAGTGATGGAGAGAATGAAGAAGGACTTGGAAGTAATGAACACCATCAAGAAAAGAGAGCTTGAATACCTCGGACATATTATGAGGAACGAAAGCAAATATCACCTTTGAAAGTCCGTTCTCCAAGGGAAAGTTTATGGCAGAAGACCACCAGGAAGAACGAGAATATCATGGCTTAAAAACTTAAGAACATTGTTCTCAAAAGCTACTACCGAACTATTTAGAGCAGCCGTGAACAAAGTCATCATATCCAGGATGATCGCCAATATTCGGAACGAATAGGCACTTGAAGAAGACGAGATTTTTCAGTTTTGTGCCCCTCCTCATATATAATATGAAAATTTTGATTTTCTCGAATAATGTTTACTTTAATGCAGCAATTTGTTTCTACTTTAACAAACAGAAGAAAGAAAGTCGTAAACATGAACTGTTCGATCACGCTTAACTTTTGAGATACAGAGTGTTCAAAAGAACGTACATTTTTGCTCATATTTCGGAAATATGTAAGTCCAAGCACATTTTGTAACTATTTAAAGGTCTTTTACTGCACCATGTAAGCTTATAGAATTTATAGGGAATCGATGGCACGCCACTGACTTTCAATTAGAAGGTTTTTCAATTTTTTGCCGACATTTTTATGTATTTTTGAGCTCTAATATCGAAAAGGCTCTAAGATTGAAAGGACATCGATTTACTATAAAGGCTCGATATGCTTAACCTTGTGGATAGGTCAAAATGCAACACTAAGCTTTCCTCAGGCTTGTCAACTTTCAATAAAACAGATCATGGAATTTTCGAAATATGAGCAAAGATAGTTATCTATTTTTATTTTGACACCATAAAATGATAGGTGTTTGCTAAGGAATCCATAGCACGCCACTGACTTTTAGTAGAAGTTTTTCAATTTTTGTCAACTTTTTTTTTGTATTTTTGAGCCCAAAAGGGTTCTAAGACTGAAAGAGCATCAGTGGCATACCACTGATTTGCTATAAAAGCTCGATATGCTTAACCTTTTGAATAGCACAACATGTAACAGTAAGCTTTCCTTAGGCTTGCCAAGTTTCAATAAAACAGATCATGGAACTTTCAAAATGTGGGCATTAATAGTGATTTATTTTTATTTTGACACCCTGTCTCTTAGAATAATCCGCGCTTGCTAGGAAATCGATGACACGCCACTGACTTTTAATTAGAAGGT
>MU184256.1:78771-95682 GCA_016904865.1 Pissodes strobi | reverse complement strand
ATATAAGCGGCTGGGTCTTAGATTAGGAAATTGTCTAAGGTCTGGGTGCACTGGAATGTATTTCATTATTCATTGATATATTGCCAGATTATTGCGGCCTTAAGGCCGTTTTACATGCTGCAAGAGTTTGTGCAAGACCATGCAAGACGCAAGAGATATTGCCCGAAGGCATGCGCAGTTGAGACCCAGCTGATCCAAAGTCGCAAGTCTCTTGCACTTGCAACTGCAAGAGCAAGACGATAGTTGCAACGTTTCTTGCACTTTGGTTTTACATGTCGCAATTCTCTTGCAATTGCGACTTGCTACCAACCTTTGAAATCAAATCCAAAACATATTGTGGCAGCAATTTTTTTTCTTTTTATGACTTTATTTTTCGAAATTTGATTCATTTTATTTATACATAAAAAGTAACAACCAAATATGAAATAAACAAACATCCATCAACTGTCAAGCGTATCTAGTGACTTTATCGGGGTGAGACTGATATTACTAGAATTTCCCCCAGACTTGCACTTGCACTTGCAGATATATCGAGCAGAAGCGATAAGTTGCAAGTGCAAGAGACTTGCGACTTTGGATCAGCTGGGTCTCAACTGCGGATGCGTTCGGGCAATATCTCTTGCGTCTTGCATGGTCTTGCACCAACTCTTGCAGCATGTAAAATGGCCTTAAAGGCCTGGACCTGTGATGTTTTCTCGAATTGAGGTCTTTCTTTTAAAAAAATAGGGGTCTTGATAACGTTGGGACCAACGTTTAGAGGGAGGGGGAACGTGTGCGTGGTGAGCGTTCGGGGACCGTTTTGATCCCTGAGGACGAATCGGACGTCCAGCTGGGGGTTTGAGCCCCGTGCATGTACAAGATTTAAATGTTTGTGAACGTCCAGCCAGTGGTGTTCGAACCTTAAAACAAGCCGTGCATTTACAAGTCGGAGCCTCCAGGAGTACATACTCAACATGCTGGAGGGTCTAAAAATAGTATCTCTGTCCACCAGGGTGTAACCAATCTTGAAGGGTCGCTCCAGCTCTTGCTAAGCCCGGACAGAGGTCTTTACTGGCTGAATTGCTCACGCAAAGGCCAACAGCGAGTCGTACTACTACCAGAGGTCTGCTACTGCTACTACTACTACTACTACTACTACTACTACTACTACTACTACTACTAACCTTCTAAACAAAGGCCTAATAATTAAATCTAAGATGGCGTCGCGTGTAGGAAGTAGGTTGACGTATTAATTTACATATAAAATACTTTTGTCACTCTTTGACGTCAAAAAATACATACCTAACTTACTTTTTATAGCTAATTACATGTCATTTACTAAAATAACAAAAAAAAATCGTTTGGGAGCCATACCCATCACAGAAAGAACATAATTATTATAATAAATAGTTTAACAATAATTATAATGTGCCATGATTGGGCTTGTTTGTTTACTTCAGGCAGACAGTATGTGAATATTAAAATTTCAGTTATTTCAGATATTGCTAGATATTATCAGCTTTGAAATTATAATAGATATTTGTCGAAACACACCTTGTACCAGAGCAATCACTCTCTAACCATGAACTATAAGTAGGTATTGTAGGTATAATGTAGAATAATTAGGAAGTATAGTGCCATTAACACAATAAATTTCCTGCGTTGTATAAATTGTTCACTGGAAATGCGCAAATTTTACAATTTTAAACATATTTTATATTGAAAACTCGAGATATACCCTTTACAGCATTTAATTTCGATCCCAACTCGGGCGGCCATATTGCCTATTACTTTTCATATGAGTGTCTCGTGAGAGCTTTACTTTGGCTGCCGTCAAGGTAAAAGCGTCTCCAACGCCATCTAGTATAGGTGGCATTGACTCGAGCGATTTCATTCGATGTCTCGGCGATGCAATCAATTTGTAGCATGAGCCGTCGTGGTCTAGAGGTTTAGATGGTTAGGTCTCAATTCTGTGGCTATCGGCGGCGGCTCGGTTTCAAACCCCGTTGCTTTTTTATTTTTTTACGGTTAAGTTTCTAAACAGTTTTTTTCTTGAGTTTGGGTATGTCTTGGGTTAGTTTTGGTTAGCAAACAGTTTTTGTCTTGATTTTGGGTATGTCTTGGGTTACGTTTGGGTTAGCACCTGGTTAATTTCCTTTTCTTGAGCCCCCGTAGCGAGCGGAGGGCCTTGCGAAAAATGAAATATGACTTATTGTAATATATACAGGGTGGTCGGTAATGAATGTGCCAAAAAGCAATCCTAGCTTAAACTTCTTAAAATAATGATATTGAGCCAAATATGCCTTAGTAAAATGTTTCTCATTAATGAGATACAGGGTGTTAAAGTTTAATTCTCGAAATTGTCATTACTCTATTGCTCAAGCTGTTTTTGAGATAACGACATGAAAACTGGGAATCGGGGGTTTTCGGGGATGGGGAATACGATTATATTATAGTTTTCCACATATGGTTGTTTCACCAATTAAACACACCTCGTCTGGTGAAGGTCGCCTCGTCCGTGAAAAGGATTTTATTGATAAACATTGGATCGTGATTATGAATATAGAGCAGAAATTGACAAAACTCAAGCCTAGCTGGTAAATCGGTTGGTAGTAAATGTTGAACGGGATTAAAATGATATGGGTGTAGTTTTTCACTGTGTAAAATTTCTAAAACTGATGTTTTTTTCACACGAGTAGCATTTTCTAAATATCTGGTACTTATACTTGGATTGTCACCCACTCGCACTAAAATATCTTCTTCTTGTTCTACAAATATTGCTTTAGAACTCCCAACATGACTCTGAGGACGAAAAGAACCTGTTTCGCCTAGTCGGGCGTATAATCTTTGAAAAATGCTTCGATCCGGCTGCCTTGTATTTTGATATTTTTTCAGGTATCGTCTTGCTACCGCACGACTGTTAAAAGTTGCTTGGGCATAAATGCAAATCATATCTCTCATTTCACTATTGGTATATTCATTATGTCTAGGCATATTAATTGTTTTTTATTCCGATTTAAATTAACGTTAAAATACCTTTCATTCAAATTAATGAATGTCAACCAACACTGCCTGACGTATTGTCAGAGTATAACCATTGTCTATATATAAAGACAATGGTATAACATAACAAACATATTCGGGTTTCACGGCCCTATAGTCCAGAGCAGAAGGTGTTGAGTAACCCGTCTGTGTGGTTGGTTGCCTATGTATTTATTGCCTTTCGTATTACATAATATCACAGATTTATATACGCTAACGCGCGTATATAAATCTGTGATAATATGCACCGCAAATCATACAAATTGTAAATACAACACTTTTTATTGTAATTTCATGTATTCTTCTTAAATACAAATCTTATAAATAATTATACAAATACTAATTTTATTGTGTTAAATAAACTGCCATTTTTTTTTTCGTTGGCGATCTATAGTATCACATTTCCGAATGGAACCAATAATATCCAATAAATCAAAACTTTTAATAAAAATCAGTGTTGACCTGATGGTATTTGTCGACTCCTTTTTTAATGCACATTTTGATATGATACCTATTCTGCAGACTAATTCCTGAAATTGGATTCCCTGAAGTTGCACGCCGAAATTTACATTTATACCCATAAAAAATTGGATTAGTGTTTACACATCACATCCAGGGTTTTCCTGTAGGGTGTACAGCTTTTATTTTTGGAGCTAGAAAATGATGTATTTTGTTTATTTGATATCTGTGCGTTTTTTCCGATTCCACCAATATTTATCACGTTTTAAGGTGGGTTTAAAATCGTTTTGAATACTGTTTTGGTATTGAAACCTCCATGAATAAAGTATTCAACTCGTTCTCAGTCTTGAGGACGATTTGCTTTTCTTGGGATCATATCGGGACTTAAATTAACTTGATTTGCATGAAAACGGGGACTGGATTGGAATCAAATCGAAAAATGAAGCTGATGCGCATTAACTCGATTCAAAATTGCCACAATTTGGCGTTAATTTTTTGTAAAAAGAAAACAAAAGTGAATGAACCAAAAAAGAAGGGTTATGGAGGAATGTTTGGGGCGAAAATTAACGTTTATATTCGCGTCAATTCAAATCGATTTCAATTTTATTTTGGTCTCTGGTCTGCATGCAAACGGGGAAGAAGATTGAATTCAAAATGATTTCAAAACTACATAAAAGCGTGGTGTATGTGATGGTAATCTACTGATCGAAATTCATTAATTGAAATATTTAGCTATTTTTTCCGAAACGAAATAAAACATAATTTTTGCATAATAAATATTTTCTTTGGATATTACCGGTTTACAATTCCACATCTTGTCACAGTCGATTTCAATCGTGTTTATTCTATAAGTAAGTGTTTTTAAAAACTGTCAATTTCAGGCTTATACAGGGACGTCAATACCTCTGTCAGGGAGCGAGTCTCCATTAATATCTTCAGCTGAAAAGATTGCAATTTCACAGAACGCCCTTTACACAGGGCTGTATTTTGTGCTAAAGTGAAGACTTCAACTAGGTAGCGAATCCATAATATCCATAAGAATATCAACATTCCTGTATAAGACTATTTATTACAAGGATGACGAACAATAAAGAATAAGGTGAATTCTATTTATTCAAGTCTAATAATATACAGAGTATTTATTTAATGCGCAATTTTTGATATCTCGTTAGCTAATGCAGATAAAAAATTTATAAGTTTCCTGGCTGTCAGAAATATTTTGCACAACATTGTCGGCAACATAAATTGCGACTCCACTTCCACCTCAGTTGGTGGCTTTTTGAATAATGCCGCTTCGGCTCTGGCCTTATTCAAAAAGCCTACAGTTGAGCTCGAGCAATAGGCAATAATTTATCTGATAAACGTGAATACTCCACCAACAATAAATTGCGACGTTGTCAAAGTATAATTGATTTCCCTACATCGCAATAAAGTCATAATTTATTCAGTCTAATTAGAAGCTTTGTGGTATCACTTAAAACAGAACACCCTGTGTGGATGAAACAGTAAACTAGGCCGAAAATTTGAAAGTGACGGGCAAATGAACTAATTCAGGTTATCAAATTTTGAAACTCATTAATCTTTTCACAGGGGATCTAATCATTTTGAATGCTAGCGCAGTGCTGGCACATCAATGATCTTAACTTCGCAGCTAGTAATCTTTTCCCTAGTAAATTTATGCACAAAATTGCTAAACAAGTTTCTAGTTCTGAAAAATTGCTTTTTCCATGTGATAGTTTTAGAAATTGTCTCTATCAATGGCAACACTGTGAGAAATGTGTTTCTTTATCTTTAACCATGTTTACTTTTTTTCCGATGCCGTTCGTTCGAGACCAAACCCATAGAAGATAAGAAAAGAATTATAGATGAGGTGAATTTTAACTAACAAATCATTATTTTGATCCGTCTTAAATGTATTAAGAACAACTAGATACAAAATACAAATTTATACAACATACCTATAAACAACGAGCCAAATAATAAATAACTAACAGCGTATGTGAATGATTTAGGGAATAAGATCAGAATTTGGGACCCACTATATCGTTTTTAAGTTTGAATTATAGTCACTGCGTCCTGCCCTAATTAATTATGAAATCGGTTGCAATCCTCCATGCAAACGTAGTAAAAGTACAGGCATCCTTCCCTGTATGTGTATTGTGAGTTGCCTAACGCCGCGTACTTTACCACGTTTGCATGGAGAATTGCAATCGCTTCTTCAGGAAACAACGCATCGGTTTCATAATTTCATAATTAGGGCAGGACGCAAAGCGGATATAATTCAGATTTAAAAATAATACAATTTGTTCCAATTTCTAATATCGGGTTGCGATTAAAGATAGAAAGTTGTTGAAGGCATTTTAGAATGCATATAAGTTTTTTAAGCTTCTCGCTTGTCGTTTTCATTAATTTTTTCTATAAATTAAAAACTTGCAATGAAAAAGGAAACAATCGATTATATTGATTATTATATAGACTATTGCCTAATGCCTATACTCTTACTCGGCTACTACGTTTGCATGGAGAATTGAAACCGATTCTCGAGGAATCCACGTATCGGTATTGGAATTTGTAAACATAATTACTTTAATCGTGGGGTTTTTATTACTTATTATCCGTTTATGTGAAAAGATTCACACATTTCCAAATCTGATCCCGATAATTTGGCTAAACAGTGTAGAAGTCATCCTTGTTATTTTTACGTTATGTTATATGCATATTTAAATATATTTTATCATCCACCTTGGGGCATTACAAAATCGGTTTCTGAAACTCTGGAGCGAGATTCGCGGAGATTTCCAGGCAGTTCCAAAGGCGTTCGTGGGTGACGTACGGCAGGATCTTGGCCACTTGCATGGAACCCTAAAAAATTAAAACAAGTCATATTGTTTAGATATCGCTACTTTTAGAGCAAAACATTTAATTTCCTGTAAAATTTTGAAAAATTGATGTAAATATACCATTTGTAGCAACGCTAGCAATATGTGGTATCCAAATTTGGTTTTTCAATTATTGATGTCCTGAAAGAGAGAATTTTCAAAAGACGGAAGAAACAATGGCGACATTATTATATATTTTCTTACCAAAAACTTTTTCTTTCTTCCCGGTTCCTGTCTGAAATACACTAGCGCGTCTCTAGGCATACCGACACGGGAATGCGATCCTTTTCTGGCCGGGATGGTCTCGAATGAGCTCGGAGTGCAGTCCAAATCCAGGCGAACTAAATCATCTTGGAAATCCATCGATAGAGAGAGCCAGATCCAGGCTAGAATTTAGATATTAATATTACTGAAGTCGATTCAAAAATCAAGTGATCGGTATTATAGCTAGGTTCGAATTTCAATGACGTTATGGTTTTGGATATTTCGTCACGAAAGTGTCCGAAAAAATCTCAAGATAGGATTTCCATACACTTTCATGTGTTTCATAATTACGTGCTCTCATAGACTCTCTATTTTTTTATGAAAGAAGTACCTTCGGTCCGAATTGACGATTTTAATATCGGTAAGAATTATTATTATGTATATTAAGATATCGGTACCGTAAATATTCATGCGAAATTTCGATTCGGCACGTTTAACAATCAAATTACAAAGATTTTAGTGCGACGTAAGATCCAAATTACCGCTTTGGAGAGTGGCTTAAAACTTAGACATTGAACGGTGTGCACTATAAACAGCAAGCTGGCCACCGTGAATGATAGACCGTTAATCGGCCTATGGGACTAGGCATAAATTAAAAACTATATTATGAAACAAGCTACATTGGTATTAAAAGTTATCATATGGTTTGTATTTTATTTATTTTTTATGTAAGCGTGAACATTATCGGATTAGGAAGTATGTCACTGGCCAATTTGGCTATCGTATATCGAAGCGTAAATAACCTTGGAATTCGTCACCGTTCGTATAGCTTCAAGCGCATTTATATTTACTAGCGAAAAACCCTCGTAGATTTCGTCCGGTTTCGTTCCGACGATATCCTGATCGAGACAATTGAAAATAAAATTTGCGTCGCTTAACAAATTTGAATTTCGAACGAATTGAATTTGGCGCGTGAGGAACCCGAAAGTAAAGTCGGTGGCTTTTAGTGTTTCCGGCGTTCTTAGCACATACTGTTTTTGGATTGGTTGTTTGTCGAGTTAGGCATCGCGCGCAGTTATTTAATTACCTTCGAAATAATTAGGAAGTTTTATTAGACGGAGTGGTTTAATGGCAATGCCCTTTTGGCTACTCTGAGTGTTTTTTTAGTAGATGCAGATACATCGAAATCCCAGGTTTCCAATTCCCTTGGATGAATTATTGAGAGGAACATGTGACTTGTCAGGCCATGCATTCATTGGTGGAGCGAGGTATTCGAAGTAGGGATTCTCTGTTCCTCGAGTTTCCGATTTGTTGGCGTCACTCTAGGTCGACCTTTCTGTGAGTCAAGCAGTTCTTTTGGACACCGGTTGGAATCAATTTTTGATTTTACATTTAAAGGGATTTTCCAACCGGGTCGTTTTTAACAGTTTCAGTATTTAGTTGTGCCTTATCTTTTCTTAAGTGTTGGTGTCTGAAACTGCCCTTTGTGGGATTTGAATGCTGCTTTAGCGAGGTGAGTTGAGTTTTTTTGTGCATTTTTGTCTTTTTGTGAACGCCATCATTTTAACATTGTGACGCACGCACGCGGGCGTCTTTTTAATTCCCTTTTAATCTCTTACAGAGGCCCACTTGCCCAACTGTAAAGTTATCTAGCGATAAGCAACTGGCTACCCCTACACAGGTAAATTATTGTCTTTTTTTAATTCTGATTTCTCTTTTTCCTTGATGGTTGATTTTGATTTCAATTAAGAGTTAAGTGTGGAACCTTGAATATGTGTTGTTTCACAGGGTCCTTCCGTTGGGTCTACTACTACCGTTGGGTCTATTACTCCCGATGGATCCATTGCTACTGTCGGGTTCATTGCTATCGACGGGCATCGTTAGCGACAGGGTGTTCCTTGGCTACGCCTGTCTAGCGGTACTACCTTTATAGAGTCTTGCGGTTCTTCGCCTGCCAAGGAAGCCTTCTTATACCGTGAGTAGTTCTTTTCTGGAAGCTGCCTGAAGAGCTACTCATCAATCAAATGAGAAATTTCTATTTTTTTCTATATATATTTAGCGATCATTGCGTGTAATTAACTTACGAGCTCTAATTATTATTTTGTTTGGCTTTGCCTTCAAACAAAGATTATTTTTTAATTTTTTCCTTCTTAATTAAGGTAACATTTAGTTTATTCTTATTTTATTTTAAATGAACTTTGAATTTTGGGCCAATTTTGTCTAGCCTAAGATGCTTGATTTTATTTAATCAAATTTTAAAATTCGTTTGATCTAGAACCAATCATATTTTGGATTAAATTTTGAACTTTTAATTGACTGACGCAATAATGTTGCAGGTCGAACTAGTTTGTATTACTATTCTCAATTTTTCACGATTTCTGGCTTACGTTAGATACCCGTAGATCAGATAACTACTATTGTTGATACGGCCTAGTAGACTTTGCGTTATTTTTAATTAATTTTTCTTATTGCGGCCTTTGATATTTTTTTTACTCGAACAAATTGTTCATTATCTCTGTCCTACCGGTAACTTGCCCGGGGAGTGGATTACATGCGCTTCAGTTGACATACGTGAAGGTCTGTAATTGATTGGTTACTACAGTAACGGCAGGTCTAACTAGTTATTTTTTATATTGTTTTGCGGCAGTTACCAGCGTATCTTAACTGATATCTAGATAGACATAGTTATTTAGTTAAACGGCTCTGTAACTGATCATGATTCGACGTCCGTGAATTAGTCTTTAATTAAGTGATAACTCGAGCTATTTGAACTTACCTATAACGAGAAGTTATTTGCAGCATCGCTGGCTTTCATCATATTTTACTGACGTTTTTTTTATTTTTAAGGCTTAAAGCGGTCATCATTAATTACAATTGAATATTTCGGAATTTATTTCACCGAGTAAAGCCTACTATTTTTCGTTGAAATATAGAGATTATCATAAAAAATCATCTGTCGAAATTACTGGTCATTTTCTCATCTTTAATCTTTCTTTTTCTTATAACCAGCTGTGATATTTCATTAACCGATCCCTTGTTTGTTAATTTACCTGTTTTATTTAATTAGCCCTTAATTAAGATTCCGAAGGAAAGGCTAGCTACAGTAAGAATCTGTTTTTTTATTATTTACTCTCAATAATTGAAACGTTCTTGATTTACTTTTGATTAATATTCGAGTATTTGTTTATCACTTACTTTAGTTATTTTTGAATAATATTTGGGTATTTGTTTCTCACCGACTTTAGTTTTTCGGTTAATTTGGGTACTTGCTTATTACCGACTTTGATTTGTGACTGATTTTAGGGTAATTATTTTCCCATTATTAATACTGAGAAATTGCCGGCATATATATCTGATTTAATCTTCTAACTTATTTTTGTTGTTTTATTGACCGGTTTTCTTGTTAGAAATAAATACCAAATTTTGTGGTATTCATTTATTTTGTCGCGAAGCTTAAGCTTTAGAATATCTATAGACTCTGCTTAAGCTAAAACGAGTTCCATATTTCAACTTTGGGGTATTTCTCGCGTGTGCTGTCTACAAGCCCGTGGCGCCTTAAATAAATCAACCCACCCCTACTCTCTGACAATTGAGCTAGGGCCTAATTTATACGATTCATTCAATATCTAATTTTAAATACTCAAAATTAAAATTTTTCTTTCGATTTGAGATTATTCACTCCCAGTTTCTTCTAAGCTGCAGTGAAGGTTTTGCGCCCATTAGAAGGACAGAAAGAGCGTAATACCCTTGAATCCAATCTTGAACTCGATGTCTAAGTTCGTTTTAATAATAAAGGCTATATGAATATCGGACCCGTAAATGCAGTTCCTAAATTCTCCGAGTTTGTAGCGTAAGCCGTTGCAATTCCAACTAAAAATGTTAATTGGCATTGCAGGACTTTATCCAAATGTTGTACTTATTAAGATCCTCTGCGAAAAGCGAAGCGAGGCATTAAAAATTGCTATTTTGTTTCCTTGACATGCGTCTAAAACATTAGCGTAGTCTTCGAGCGCTAACATTAGTTCAGTGATATTTACAAGACTATGGATTTTGTTAGTAATTTGATGCAATTTACTGAAACCGTTTGCAATATTCGCAGAATTCATTGATTGATTACGATTTGTAACGTGCGGCTTTCCTTTTGCATCAAGTTAAGTTTAAAGGTTTAAGTAAGAGTTTTTCGGGACTAAATGGCGGACCACAGCAAAATTGATGGTTGTTCCTTATAGTCACGTAACCACCATATATTATGGGGTTTATTCTTGACAAACTCGTGCAGCTCATTTTATTATTTACTATCACTCGCCATAATGAGCAGAGATCAAAGTGTCGATCCGGACCACGAAATTGTAATGATCTCTACCGACCGGTGAATGCAGTGCTGGAAGTGAATTGCAGTTGCCTTCTACCGGAAATTCAAAACTAAGATCGTCTGGGTTATCTTTAGGGTAGTTTTCTGTAGCGATGTGTGGTACCAACTCCTGAACGTGCGTGCCGTTTGGGGACTTTCTTTTTTTGTGTTGACGTCGCGGAAATTGTGATTTACCTTTGTATATTTCTCTAATGAATGGCGGGTCGACTAGTTATTTCCTTTTAGCTAGGTCGAGCAATTATTTAAGATGGGCTTTGGTACATCAAAGTTCTGTGTTTTCCTTTCGAAATCGCTTTAGATAAATTATTGGGTATGACAGCTACTGGCCACGTGGCAAGTGACTATACTCTTATTGACCAGGCGTAGTTGTAGTGGAAATATTGGAAGGAAGCATCTGCTTCCGGAGAGTTTTGAAAGAAATCACTCTACGTTGACTTGCCGTTTAAAGCAGTGGTCTTGTTGGAAGTTTTTTTTTGCTTTACCTCATGGGATTGTTCCGACCGACCAATTTATAGAGTCTAAGGCCTTATTTTGCTTACGTTGGTTAGTTTTGTTCGTTAGTGCCTGGAACTCGCCACATAACTGTGATTTGATGCTGCTTTAGGTAGAAGCTCTTTGTCCGTCCACGTCCTACCTGTGCGTTCCAATATACAATAGTTGTATACCAACCCTTTACAGGGTTCAACCGTAGGGGTACACTTCGACCCTCGGGGTACTTTAACCGACAGAGCCCTTAAATCTCAGTCATTAGGCCACGCTAGTCTGGTCTCTTGATTGTGACTCGTTCAAGACACCGTTAGAGTCCTTTTTCGTCGGAGGAAGTATATGTTTTTTTCCTTTCCACCTGGAAAACAGCCGAGAAGCCACCAACTGAATGTGAGCTATCCTATCTTCTTTATTATTAGTGTTTGTTTCTATCCTTTTCTCTCCTTTATATATTTAACTATTAACGCCTAACCGTATTACTCAGCACTCTGGTTTATAAACCAGAGATTTAACTTAAATTTATCTCCTTGACGAAAATGCGCCAAACCGTAATTTTCTTTGCTCAAAAATTAATCTTTAATTAAATTCGTTTTTTTTGTAATTAAGGTAATTTTCTTTGCTCTAATTAATAAGTCGAAACTTGAAATTTAACTTATTTTATTATTGTAAATCAAAATCTAAGATTCAGCTTGCTTTATTCTTGTCAGTCGAAACTTTTAACATTTTTAACTGCCCGAAACAGGCTCGTAGTTTATTAAAATAATCCGGTATAATTTCACGAAATTTGCGACGAGTAACGCGAAATATTTTTTCGAATATCGAATTGTTCAGGTACCTAGGAAATTCTCGCTTCCTTTCGGCAGATTTGGCGTTGTGTTGCCTAGTTCCTGGTCTAGTTTTCTAGTCTCTAAGAAGAGTGCCTTTATGGTCAGATAGAGTCTGTTTAATAATTGATTAACGAAGACAGCGTCCAATCAGCTTCCGTAGACATGATCCCAGATTCGAGAGGAGGTTGCTTCTCACAACTTTGAACAGAAATTGGTACGTTTTCAATTGTGTCCATTTTGTCTGCATTTTTGTCAGCAAGTTTTTGTTTCTTACTATATGTAGACGATGTTTCGCTATTACCTGTTGACTTACTGTTTCTTGAGGTTTTTTCTTTCTATTCTCACAGTCAATTTTTGATAGCACCGACTTTTTCTTTGTAAGAACCTTGTGCCCATTTGCGCAGTGAGCTTGCGCTTTTTCGAAAGCTAACTGTGACTCATTCGTTGAGCTATTGCCTACATTGCCGTACAAATCTGCCAGCAAATTTTTACAATCTTGGCACGTACTTTTTGGAACATTTTTATTCGTGCCGTTCAGAGTTAGTTCTTGCGATTTGACTGTCGCCGTCTGAGTCGATCGATAGCTGAGACACGTCTTCATCAGCTTCAGAAGCCATGCTGCCATGCACAATCCGGGGATCTGCCCCCGAAACTACTATATAAAAATATGAAAAATGCAGCCACTTTTACTAATCTGTGTTAACAGCAGCAGAAAAGCAAGTTTAAATTTTAATCGCAGAAGATGTACGCGATAGTCGCAGTTTTAATCTCGCAGCATTTTTTGAATTCCTGCAACGCCAGTCAGGTCCTACTCTGTCGAGCACACAGGTACTAAGATTTTTCGAACATCCGATATATAGGGTTCTTATTTCGCCATTTATAGCCCCATAAATATTTATTAAGCAATGCATATTTTATCGAAATACTCGAATCCCATCCTCGCCGTCGACCTGCGTAACATTAGACCAATATTGTAAGCCTTCGCTAAAAGCCTTTATCTAAAATTGAAAAGCGTCCTGAAATATAAGCGAGCATGCTTACGGCCTTTTAAAAGAGATTTGCGAGGATAGCATCGTGTATATACATATTTTAACAGCGCAATATCCTGAAAAGTCCTGTAAGAATGTCGGATCAATTTCCGGATTGTGTCCTCTAATTTCGCAGGTATTATGCTGGATGAAATTTGAGGACAAAAAGTAATATCGATGTGGAAGCAGCAGGAATATTAATGTTATAAGGTTTCTTTATCGTCGTTCTATATGGCTTTTGCCATTTGTAAGGAACAAATATAAATATATTTTGTTGGGTCATATACAGTTTGTAAATATATACTAAGATAACTCTCATACAATAGCCATAGATTAGCTCAAAGCTTCAACAAAGCACAAAACAAATCGCTCAAATCGTTTAAGCCCATCATTCCATCCATCAATAAGTCCTATATCTAAATGGGAAACCTACCAGCCAAAGGCGATTTCCTATGATGTCTCGGCAATCCCCAGTCAATTTGATTCAATTTGTTTGAGTTCCGGAGTCGGTATTTTAGGGTTAAAATCCCAGTTTTGGAATTCGAGGTCAATTGAAACCACGGAGTTAGGCGTCCGGGCGAGTTTATCGATACGAGGGTGCCCAGATTGTTCTTCTGTTGTCTGAAAATTAACGCCATAAATTGCATTTTAATGATGTTACATTCGCGTCATTATAAAATAGTTTTCAAAAATAATCCATAAAAAAGAAACTTCAAAGATCACAATCCTAAAATCGACAATACTTTTGACAGCGGTTACGCATGCTTATTGAGCATTTAGATAAACCTAATGACACATATCGAGCTGTTCTATTTGTGTAGATCACAATCACGTGAAATCCAAACGCTCACAGTGAACAATCAGCCCGGTTGGTGTAGTGACGTCATAGTTGTTATAGAGGGCACTTTCATTAAAACGATTCGGTTCTCCTCAATCTAGAAACACCTCAAAATAATACCGGATCCCGTGATTTGAGTTCCTACAGTCGTGATGAATGAGTGAGTGAGTGAGTGAGTGAGTGAGTGAGTGAGTGAGTGAATTACTTAAAGGATTGCGAGCTTACAAAGCTAAATAGTTCAACTTTACCTGTATAAAAAGACAACCGTAAATCCATTGGTATTATTCATAGCTTCGGTTACCACATTTGAGTTGGTCAAAGGGACGTTTCCATAGGGCAACCGGAACTTGTACGCCGGATATTTGGTGATTGGCCCTTCGACCAACGAGACGCCTTGATCCTTGTATGAGACGTTGATTAGTTTAAATATGTCCACCTCCACTAAAAGTAACAAACAGACGTAAATAATTTTTGTTGTGGCAAGCCCAGCCCTAAATAGAGATGGGCAGAATCGAGTGTTTACGTTTAATCGAACAGCTGATTAATCGATACCTTGACTATCGATTATTCATTTAAAGGATTACTTGATTATTTTGCACAATCGAGTCGATTGCGTTGTGAAATAAAACTATTTTGTCTTGATAAATTTCTTGGAGTAATCGATTACAGTTTTAAATCAATAAATCAGGTAATCGATGAATACAAAAAGCTGTTCTATATGTTTTGATCATTCCTCATTTCTAATAGCGATAGGCGTAACAATCAATAACCTAGGAGTAAAGCTAGTAATCGATTAATCGATGCCTTGATTATCGTTTTTTTTTAACTAAAAGTCGATTATAAGTTTTGATAGTCGCCCAGCCCTAATAAACGATGGAAAATAATTATTTGTTTATTCGATCGATTGAAATAAATCAATTATTTTACAGGACCGAAAGTCGTTTATGTTGAAAAAGCATAATGAATTGTCATATTTATTAGCGACATCTTGTCGCAACTTGAGATTGAGAAACAAAACCGGTAGCAGTCGCTTTAAATCGATGAGTCGATTTACCGATTTCTCTATAACTTAAAAACTACATAGCTCTAATAGAGATGACCAAAATGTTTTTTTTTTAATAGATAAATCGGTTAATCGATTTAGAAAGAAAAGTGTTCTATACGATTATGGCTTTTTATAATCACTCTTTTCTAATAACGATTGGTAAAAGAGTCGATTACGTAAGAGTATCTATATTTTTAAATCTAGTAATCGAATAATCGATGCCTTGGTTATCGATTTTTTGATTATTAAATAATCATATGTATCTCAAAGTCGGTTATAATTTTTGGTAGTCGCCCAGGTCTAATAGCAGTTGGGAAAACAATTAATTGTTTATAATTTTATGTGATCGAAAGTCGTTTATGCTGAAAAATTTTAGTTACTTTTTTGTATCTATTTAAGGACAATAAATATATTGGCTTTAACATATTGAATTTTCAATTTTTTTTGTCACGACTTGTGATTGAGAAACATAATCGATTACAATCGCTTTAAATCGATAGGTCGATTAACCGCTTTTTATATTAATTAGTAATCAACCTGCTCTAATAAGAGTGAGCAAAATCTTTTTTGTTTTAATCGAGCAGTCGATTAATCGATTAATAAAGAAATGTGTTCTACATATTCGAACAATGATGATGGCTTTTGGTCATTTCTAATAGCGATTGGCAAAATAACGATTACCATAAGAGTATATATGTTTTTAAATCTAGTAATCGAATTATCGATGAATTGGTTTTCGATTATTTTTGAGTATTAAACATATATAATCTGAGAGTCGATTATAATTTTTGATAGCCGCCCAGCTCTAATAGCAGTTGGAAATCAATTAATTGTTTATTCGATCGATTGAAATAATTTTATGTGATCGAAAGTCTGCATAAACGCAGAAAAATTTTAGTTACTTTTTTTTGGTAAATCTCCTGCCCATATGTTAAGGGCAATCATCGAAGTTATTGACTTTTAACATATTGTCGCGGCTTGTGATTGAGAAACATAATCGATTACAATCGCTTTAAATCGATAGGTCGATTAACCGATTTTTCTATTAATTAGCAATCAACTAGCTCTAATAAGAGTGAGCAAAATCTTTTTTGTTTTAGTCGAGCAGTCGATTAATCGATTAATAAAGAAATGTGTTGTACATATTAGAACGCTGATGATGGCTTTTGGTCATTTCTAATAGCGATTGGCAAAATAATCGATTACCTAGAAGTATATATGTTTTTAAATTCAGTAATCGAATAATCGATGAATTGGATATCGATTTTTTGATCATTAAATATATATTTGAGAGTCGATTATAATTTTTGATAGTCGCCTAGCTCTATTAAGCAGTTGAAAAATAATTAATTGTTTATTTGATCGATTGAAATAATTATATGTGATCGAAAGTCTGCATAAAAGCAGAAACATTTTAGTTGTTTTTTTTTGTAAGTCTCCTGTCTATATGTTAAGGACAATCATCGAGATTATTAACTTTTAACATATTGTCGCGACTTGGGATTGAGAATATAAAATCGATTACAATCGCTTTAAATCGATAAGTCGATTAATCGATTAATAAAGAAATGTGTTCTACATATTCGAACGCTCATTATGGCTTTTGGTCATTTCTAATAGAGATTAGCAAAAAAATCGATTACCTAAGGGTATATATATTTTTAAATCTAGTAATCGAATAATCGATGAATTGGTGATCGATTTATTGATTATTAAATATATATCTGAGAGTCGATTATAATTTTTGGTAGT
>MU184256.1:51767-68930 GCA_016904865.1 Pissodes strobi | reverse complement strand
TGCTGGAGAGTATCAATGAAGAACCGAAATAATATGGCATTTTATGACGATATATGTCCGTAACTATCCTTTACCATATGTCACAATTGTGATATATGGTAAGATTAATTGCTCCAAAATGACACATTGTCAGTTTGTTTTCGTGGCTATTTCGGTCTCTTTTTGCACTTTAAAAGCCACAATCAACTTCGTTTTTTCTAGAAACGCAAAAGACACTCAAGAAAGCTAAAAAGAGAAAGTTTGAAATACAAAACCAACTGAAGCAAATGAGAGCAGGGACATCTCTAGTTGGTCGAACGATAGTGTCGCTAAAATAAGCTTTCTACGTCACGCGCAAGGCGAAAATGTCAAGTCCAATTAACAATTCGACTCCCGAAATATCATAGCTACCCAAAGACATTAATAACATTAATTGCAATGCTGGAGAGTATCAATGAAGAACCGAAAGAATATGGCATTTTATGATGTATATGTCCGTAATTATTCTTTACCATAAAGTCAAAATTTTATTGTAATATATGGTAAGGTAAATTGCTCCAAAATGACACATTGTGAGTTTGGTTTCATGGCTAAAGAGAAAGTTTGAGATACAAAGCCAATTGAAGCAAATGAGAGCAGGGCCATCCCTAGTTGGTCGAATGATACTCTCACTAAAATAAGCTTTCTGTCACGCGCAAGGCAAAAATGTCAAGTCCAACTAACAATTCGATTCCCGAAATGTCATAGCTACCCAAAGACATTAATAACATTGACCGCAGTATTATAGAATTACAATTAAGAACCAAAATAATATGGCATTTTATGATGGTAGATGTCCGTAATTATCCTTTACCATGAAGTACCAATTAAAATATATGGTAAGACTAACTTCATGGTTATATCATTCCCTTTTGACACTATAAAAGCCGTAATCAATACCGTTTTTTCTAAAAGAAACTCAAGCAAAACTAAAATGAGAAAGTTTGGATTATAAAAGTAATTGAAGCAAATGAGAGCAAGGACAAACCGTTTGGAGTCCAGAAGTCTGGCTAATAAAATGCATGTAGTTTCCACAAGAACCGGAATGAAATGCATTAAAATCAGGGACTACTACACCCATACAAGGTATGTATTTTACAAAATTAATTAACTGGGAGGCAATTCAAGTGCAAATGTCATTTGAAGCTCTCATTGCCGACGAAAATTAATATCAAATATTTAATTTTAGTTAAGGTGCGTGATCTACTTCACCCTTTCCGGAGGACACAACAATAAAAGGATATTGTCAAAACAGATAGTTAGGTCATTACAACGAGATGTAGATGTAAATTGCTGGCTATTGGCAGGAATTAATTGGAGAAGTATTAATATAATATGCTCTATGTCGTATTTTGAAATTTAATCAATATTTAAACACCTGTAGTTTCGTGAAACGTGAAGCCTGCACAATAGAGCCAGCCTCTTGTCTCCTGATTCGGCGTGACGTAATAAATTATGGTTCAAAACTGGATATTATTGGTGGAAGAGTTAAGGCTTAACTTCTTCAACTAGCAAAAGCTTTGCTAACCATTTCTTAGTTAGGTTTACATATATTTTGGGGTGTAAGGGGTGATGGTAAATGAGTGATCAAAATGCCAACCCAAATGTCAACCTCACCTGCCGGATAACCAAAGTTATCCGGTGCACCCTGCTAGACAACTAACGAGGCTCTGACGACCGAGTAACGGCGGTATAACCGTTCCAACGGGTACTGAGGAAATGCAGAACCACACGAACCCTCCAACAACCCGTAATGGCCAGCGAGGTGGAGTACGGCTGAAATCTCCGCATGGTTGTACAAGTAAAGGCAAGGCGCTCAGTCCCCGGCAGCGAGCTGGTCCTTGGTCAAGGTAGCGACCGAGAAAGACGGCAAGCAGAGGGTGCCAAGAATCCCCGGGTTAGACCAGGCTACCATGGATTACGACAAATGTATATCGTCACATATTATAACGTAAGAACATTGTCATCGAAGGAAAACTTAGTGGAACTGGAAGAGGAATTGAAACACATAAAGTGGGACATTGTGGTTCTCAGCGAAGTAATACGGAAAGGAGAAGAACATCTATAAAGTCGGGTCACCAACTGTTCTACAAGGATAATGACGAAAAGGCAGGAGGTGTTGGGTTTCTTATACATAGAAAACATACCGGGAATATCCAACAACTAGAGGGTACAAACTCAAGAATAGCATTCTGCACTTTGAAATTGAGCACCAAACATAGCATTAAAATAATCCAAGTTTACGCACCAACAACTGCTCATCCAGACGAAGAAGTCGAAACTTTTTATGAAGATCTATACAGTGTAATGGGGCAATCCCCCACAAAATACATCGTAATAATTGGCGATTTTAATTCCAAGCTGCTACGCAAAGCAAATGAAACTGAAACCTTCAGGAAGAGCCCTTAAAGAAAGTGGACATGGGCTAGTCCAGACGGTGTAACTAGGAACAAAATAGACTTCATAATTACAAACAACAGAAATATGGTGCACGATGTATCGGTCCTTAACAACTGTTCAATAGGAAGTGATCATAGACTAGTCAGAGCTAAGATCACAATAAATCTTAAGAACGAACTAAAATGGTAAACAAAAAACATCAAATAGGATGAACTCCTACAGAAAATACCAAGGCCAATGAGGAGGCTGTTCGAAATAGTCTTGAAGAAGCAGACTTGGAGGAAATAGACGTAGAAACAATAAGCAATGGCCTGTTGGAAGCCGTGAAGAGTGCAGAGGAAAAGTATAGGACGAAGGCCAGAGGAAACGAAGATAAAATCAGCAGACACAAAGACCCTTATGGAGAAACGAAGAGAGCTGAAGAACAAGAACGACACAAACAGTGACGAACTAGGACAGTTAAATAAAGATATCAGCAAGGCGGTAAGAAGAGACGTAAGGCAATATAACACCAATCAAGTAACGACTGTTATTGAAGAAAACAAAAGTTTAAGGGTGCTAAGAAGAAGCCACGCTGCGGGTAAGAAAAATATATCCAAACTTGCAGACCATCAAGGACAAATAACATCAAATAAGGATGAGATTATCAAGATAGTAGAAGAGTTTTACAGAGAGCTGTACAGAGAAGAGAGCAAAAACGAAGTTATTAGGATCAGGAAAGTGGAAAATATAGGGTCAGAGGACATTCCAGAGATAACAACATCGGAAATCTCAAAATCACTGAATGAGATGAAGAACAATAAAACAGCTTGGGATGACCAAATTGTTATTGAGGCAATTAAGGCAGGGGGTCATACGTTACCAAAAGCTCTGGCTCTGTTGTTTAACGCGTGCCTCTTAAATGGAGCAACACCGTCCAAATGGGACAAAGCAGTAATAATAATAATGCACAAAAAAAGGATATGATTCAGTTGAGCAACTATAGACCCATAGTCTGTTATCCCACCTGTACAAACTGTTTATGAAAATAATCGCTAAAAGGCTAACTTCAAAATTAGACTTCTATCAGTCTCCTGAACAAGCCGGAGTTAGAGCTAAGTATGGAACTAATGACCACCTACAAACCATCAAAACGCTGATTGAAAAGACTATTGAAATACTGAAATACTGATTTATTCATATTATCAAAATACAAAATTTCTTACACACGTCATAATAGAGTAATACAATAAAATAATTAATTAAGTTAACAATTAAGATAAATATAATACAATAATTAAAATACAAAACAATTATACCTGAACAATAATCTCACATATGGTGACAGAAAACATACATATGTGATAAAATAAATAAAGTTATCCTATATGCTATTGAGGTCACCTGCATTTAAGAATTCTTCAAAGTTGTAAAATGCTTTATTTAATAGATATTTTTTTACAGAATTATAGAATTGTGTTTCATTTTTATTCCTAAGTTGTTGAGTCAGTTTATTAAAGAAAATTGGACCATAATGGTTTGAACTTATAGAAGACTTATTTAATCGCAGAAAATCTACCCTTACATTTTCTTTGAACTTAGTATTATGATCATGACAGCCGCTTTGTATGATGTAATTTCTAGATTTTTTCTAGTGTAGACCAAGCACCGTAAAATGTATAAGGAAGGCAATGTTAATATTTTAAGATCAATAAAAAATCGCCCTACATCATCCCTGCAACCCAGCCCCAGCATGACACGAGCAAAAAGCCTCTTCGCTTGTGGGGCATGTCCCCAGACCAGAATGACATAATCACAGTGAGACTGAAAAAGTGCATGGTATGTTGTCAACAGCTGTCTCCTATCTACAAGCATCCTCAGGTTTCTCAAGAGATAAATGGGTGAATTAAGTTTTTTAGCAAGTTGGTCTATATGCTCTTCAAAAATTAAAGATCTATCGATATGAACACCCAAAAGTTTTACTGCATTTAGCTCGATTGTGTTGAATTGTGGATCTATCCCCCTGAGGGTGAAAATAATTTTCCCCGTTTTTGATATGTTTAAGGACAGCTTATTGTTGTTAAATCAAGTTTGAATTTGCCCCAAGAAACAATCCATTTCGGTGACCAGTGACCCCAAATTTATATTTTTTGCCAAAGCAGTTGTATCATCAGCAAAAAGGACTAAGTGGTTATTAACAGATGCTTCAATGTCATTAATATAAATTAAAAATAGGAGCGGACCGAGAATTGAACCTTGGGGAACTCCATGCCTGACACCCAATGGACTTGATAAATTGCTTCCCGAGAAGGTCTGCTGTTTTCTTTGTGACAGATAGTTGCAAAGAAGTTTTAAGCTCATAGAATCAAAGCCATAGTGGTTGAGCTTTGTTCGCAGTATGTCATGGGATATACAGTCGAAGGCCTTTGAGAGGTCACACAGAATCGCACCTATGTATTGACCATCTTCAAAGCCCCCGACAATATATTCCATGACTGTCATAATTGCTGACACTGTTGACCTTTTTTGTCTGAAGCCAAATTGTTTATTTGTGAACAGATTGTTTTGCTCAAAATAATTGTAAATTTGATTCTTAAGTAAGAGTTCAAAAACTTTTGATAAAGCAGGTACCAACGCAATAGGTCTATAGTTATTCACATCCCCGAGAGCCCCCTTTTTATGAACTGGAATAATTTTGGATACTTTGAAAAAACTTGGAAACACCCCCTCTGTAATACAAGAGTTTATCAGGTAAGTAAGTGGTATGATTAAGGGATCTTTCAATTTTTTAAGGAGAATTGTATTGTAGCCAAAAATGTCTTTACTATGTTTTGATTTTAAACTATTTAAAGCATCTCTTACTTCTATAATGGTGACCTGCCTAAAAGAAAAGCCTGTAACAGGAATTTGTAAATTTAATAATTGTAAATAGTTTACTGGATCAATGGTTGCATTTGGAATATTTAATAAGATGGTTTCAGCTATATTGGCAAAGAACTGATTGAAGTCTTCTGATGAAATGTTGGTTGGAGCCTCTTGTTTTTTACTTACATTTCGATACTGATTAGTCACCTGCCATGCTGCCCTTATTGGATTGTCGGAGTTTTGAATAAAATATGAATTTTCATTTCTTTTAGCATTATTTATTGAATTCCTGTAATCTTTTTTAAATTGATTTTTGAACGCCCCTACGTTCTGTATTCCTGAAATATGATACAAATCATTTAAGAAATTTAATGTCTCCCTCATGTTAGACAACCTGGGGTTAAACCACTGAATCGAGTTTTAGTTGTTTGACATGGCTTTAAGTTGTTTTAACGGAAAACATACATTATAAAAATGTGTGAGGTTATTCATAAAAATCTTACTCTTTTGCTCTGTATCGAGGTCCAAGGCTAGGAAAGACCAATCTGCATTGCTCAGATGTTGATATAGGTTATTTATACCTACCTGGGTTATGGGACGATGCAAGGTAGGTGTTTTTGGACTGTCATGATCATTTTTTTGTACAAATTCTATGTTTATTTCCACCCCTTGTGGTCTGATGTTGCAACCTGAAGAACAGATGCGTTAAAATTTAAAATATTGTTAAAGTTTATAAAAATGTTGTCTAAACTATATTCTTAAAACAGGGGAAAAAAAATTAGTGAATCTGAGGAGACTGACGACGATTTAAATCGTATGATTGCTGATTATAAAAAGCGGAAAAGGGACAACAAACAATATTCACGGGAATAAATTCGAAACATAATAGGCGATGTTTCACCATCACAAGTCCAAAAAAAAAACAAAACATATCAAGTTCAACAACCCACCGCACAGCAAACCGAAAATATAAACAAACAAAAAACGTCAACAAACAAAACATGGAATCTACCCAAACAGATAAGAGAAGCAAACAATGAAATGTACAAATACCTTTTCTACATAAATACAAAGGACCATATCAATAGGATTGCAATGTCAGAAATTTGGGAGAATGAGCAACCACACAATAAGGATGTAATTTTAACAACAAAAATGGGATTTTTGCTAAAAACAAACGTCAACAAAGAGAAAGTTAGGGAATCGTTAGACAATTTAATGAATTCTAACTTGATCACTCAATTCAAAGAAACGACCACAAACATTAGGAAATCAAACATCACTACTAGCCAAGTGGACTCATTTTCGGCGGTACTACATAACATCGAAGAATACATAACGGACCTACAAATATCAAACCACCTCAACGAAATAAACGTCACACATCGATTTTGCAAAAGAATAATCTCCCGAGCAACTGGCAAGCAAACTTCAATGGTCAGAATAATCACTGGAGATATTGAAGCCTATGAAAAAGTGATCAATCATAGAATATTCTATAAAAATCGCCACTACCGTGCATTTCCCAGCTTACCCCCCAAGCCTGCACCAATTCCATGCTCAAAATGCCTACAATTTACTCACAAAACCGAAAATTGCAACACCCCACTGACATGTAACAAATGTGGAGACAACCATAGCACAGCCAAATGCAAGACAAATCTTCCCCCAAAGTGCAACGCCTGTGGAGCTGAAGACCACCAAGCATGGGCATTCAAATGTCCTAAGCGTCCAACAAGCCCAATCGAAGGTATTCCCAACATTAAAATAAAATCTTTAAATAAAAAATCCCACGAAATACCCGAACATACCCGCAAACAGTCAAGAGTTCACAAACCAGTTACCATTCATGACAGCATCATTAACACATATATACAACAAATCAATAAGCCCAAAAACACCAACAGAGAAGAGCTAGTCCTTAAGCTACGTAAAAGGTTTGTAGAAGAGTTCAATATAGACACCTGCATCGTTTTTCCAGGGGGAAACCGAGCCTTTATTTTTATGTTTGATCTGGATGACCCAAACTCCACATCCCCTACCGAAACCAAACACGGTGAAGTCGTGCCAGCCAATATTGACCATGCTTAAAATCTTATATGCAAATATTAACAGCTATTTACCCAAAAAATATCTTATCAACCACTACATAGAGCAAAATGATATTAACTGTGCGCTTTTCGTTGAAACAAAAACCAATGGACATTCTAACACAACATTCAAAGATTGGAAAACAATTCAACGCAATGGAACTACCTTAATTAATACAAGAGGAGGCAGCCTAATACCAGTTAGCCCTAGGCTTAAAATGAGAAAAGAAAATCCCCCCGTAGTCAATAACCCATTAAATGAAGCAACCCATATTTCTATACCCTTTCTCGAAGACTATGTACACGTTTTATTAGTGTACATCCATCCATCAGCATCACACATAGAAGACACTATTTTCACAAAAGCTGCCATGTACAAGTACTGTATTATTATAGGAGATTTTAACCCAGGTAAAAATAGACGTAAAAACCTCCAAATCAAAAACTTTATTAAAAACTCCTCATTTACTAAAGCTTCCACACCACCTACATTTATTATGCTCAATAACCCAGATAGCACTCCAGACCTAATTCTGTTCACAGAAAATCTTAAACATAACATATCAAGCATCCAAACAACATCAGATCTAGGCTCCGACCACCTAGCAATACAAGTTGACATAGACTTACATAGAAGCATACAAGATACAGATATTGACACAAAGATTAACTTCGAAAAATGTGATACAGAAAGAGTTGCAGAATATATGAAGGTATTTATAAATGCAAATCAGCACATTAACAAAGACACAATTCAGGTTTTTAATGACTCCCTATCTGGAGCTATAATCAAGTATTCTCCCAAAATCAAAACCAGGTACTTTTTACACCAGCTTCCACCATTTATTATTAAGCTTATCCAAACAAAACGTAAAATGCTTAGAGAATATCAAAACAACAAAAGTTCAAACTACAAAACAAACATTAATACCTACAACAAAAACATTCAATCTCTTATTGCTCAATACAGGGAACACAATTGGATCCAGGCATGCAACGACATTAACCATCAACAGGGCAAAACATATTGGCAACAAATCCGTAAATTAACAAAATACAAACCCAAACACCACATTGCCGACTTGAGCGAAGGAGACCAAATATTTCAGGAGGATGCAGAAAAAGCCGAAGTATTCGCTAGACATTTCAAAAAAGCCTTCCAAGAGGATAACGACCCGACCTTCGACAGAGAAAACTTTGAGATAATCAACAACTGGTACAATGAGTATTTCAGAAATACAACAATCTCTGACAATTTTAAAACAATATCGGAAAAAGATTATTTTCACATTTTAAACAGCGGCAAAAGTACAGCACCAGGGTCAGATTTTGTAACAAAAAACCTATTGAGGAAGTTACCAGCAGAGATCCATAATTACATCATTAAAATGTATGAGTTTTGTCTAAATAACCAGTTTTTCCCCTCTATCTGGAAACAAGGAATTATAACAACAATTGGCAAACCAAACTCAGACTTAAGCAGGCCATCCAGCTACAGACCAATAACCTTGTTACCAGTTCTTTCAAAAAATTTTGAGAAAATTGTTAAAAAACTCCTTCAAAAAAGTGTGGGAATGCACATCCCAAAACATCAATTCGGCTTCCAGACAAAGGCTTCAACAATACATCCTCTTTCCATTCTCATATCAAATGTACAGACAGCCAAATTAAAGGGACAGCGGAGTGCAGCAGTAATGCTGGATATCAATAAGGCCTTTGATAGTGTGTGGCACAAGGGAATTTTATACAAACTGCATCTAATGAATTGCCCCCAACATCTAATTGTAATTATAAAGGAGTTTCTTTCCCACCGGACCATTAGAATACGAGTCAACAACAAGCTCTCCAACACATTTGAAGCTGAACAAGGAGTCCCTCAGGGTTCACCACTTTCACCGCTGCTGTATAATCTATTCTGTTACGACATTTATACCAATCATGATGCACAAGAACAAAACAAGAACAGTTACATTTTACAGTTTGCCGATGATACTGCATTAATTTCTCATAGCTATAACATTACTTCCACACAAGAAGCACTGCAAAACTTGATGCGATCCATCCAGGAATGGTTTGAGCTTTGGCGATTAAAAGCAAACCCCAGAAAATCACAATTAATTATATTTAACCATAATAACAACAACCTAACACCCACAATAACCCTGAGCAACGAAGTGATACATCCGAAATCAGCAGTTAAATACCTGGGAATAACTATTGACCACAAAATGAACTTTAACCAGCATACCACAAACGTAAAAAAAAGTGCATACAAAGATCCAAGCATTTCAGAAGTTTGACCTACAAAGACAGGGGAATTTCCATAAAAACTGCTTCACATATATACACAAGCATCTGCAGACCGCTCTTGGAATACATGCATCCGATGTATATTAATTGCAGAACGCCAGCACTTAAAAACCTTCAAGTAGCAGAAACCACAGCATTACGCAACCTTACCAAGATACGACACCCCAACAACCATTTGCATAATCCTTCAAATGAAATGCTGTACCAGGAAACCAAAATCTTGCCTATAACCGAACGCCTAGAAATTTTGACAACCAATTTTGCCAAGAAACCTGAGACAGTCCCTTTGATGGAGCTATTGTGCAAAGAACGAGACCAAAACCTAAGACCAGCCAGAAAATACCCCTCACAAACTCTATTTGAAATTTTGGATTCATTAAGGGATTGACTTTGTTCTTTTCATATATATTTCGTTGTCTTTTGGTTTTCTTTATTTTTTTTGTTTATCATCCATTGCTACTTATGATTAGTATCATTACCTAGATACACGTAATATTTTATTTTACTTTTTTTTTTTTTTTTGATCAAATTGTGTGTTAATTTTCCATATGTTAAAAAAAAATAATGCCGTTTGTTATAAATTTAAGGTTCCACAGGCTGAAGGACTTCGGTCGATGGCCTAAGGGTGCATGTGTGTATATTGTAAAATGTATGTTATATGTACCTAATAAATAACGTTTACTACTACTGTTGTCTAAACATGCTTCGTACCATGTGTTTTCAAAGATACCCATAGCTACTTAAAAGATCAATAAAATTTGGTTCCTAGCACTATTTACATTAAAATTCACATTAAAATCACCAACAATTACAACATGATAGAACTTACTTGATAAAGTTTCCAAGGACTGATTTAAAAGTGCCAGGAATATATCAAAATCACCACCCAAAGGACGACAGATAGTTAAAACAATACGATTTAAAGATCGTAACTCTACTTCAGCTACTTCATAAGACATTTCACAGCTTTGGTTCAACAGGTCCTTCCTTTCAATGGCATCAAGATTACTTTTTACAAAAATTGCTGTTCCTCCGTGGCTTTTCACACATCTTGTATAGCATGATGCTAGTTTGTAACCCATAAGTTGGACCAGTGGAGCCTCATGAGCCTTAAGAAAATGCTCAGAAAGACAGAGGATGTCCGTTTTGAAATTTGTGTCATGAAAAAAACTTCCAGTTCTCCCACTTTATTCGTGATGGAACATATGTTCTGGTGTAAAATACTCAATTTGGCTGTTCCGATGGATTCCCCCGTTGGGTGGGGCGTCGTCACATCTGGAGAAAATGGTTTACTATGATACCCCTTCCCCACAAATTGGGACACATAGCTTCTTCCCTCTTTTCCAGAGGGATCTCCAATTTAAATGAGCTTTTAAACCGATCGTTTGTTGTTGACGTCTAATGATTGTGCAATGTTTTCTATGCTTTTCCGCCTCTAATTCTGCCGAAGCGTCATCATTCGGCGCCATCTTGCATTGTGTTGACTATTGAATACAATAAACCTTTGATCCTGGTCGTCGTTCACTTTGAGAAAGCATTTGATTGTCAACCAAAAAGCAATGCTAGGTGTCTGGCTGAATGTAGAACAGACTATAGGTACACCTCCCTCATTGAATAGACTTCATTAGGACACGGATACCTTTCCTATTGAAAGAGGGGTTCGTCAGGATGACACAATTTCTTCAAAGCTATTCACAGCCCTGTTGGAGTATGCATGTGAAACCGTCGACTGGAATGGAATGGGTATTAATATAGACGGAAAGTTTTTAAATAACCTCAAGTTTGCGGATGACATCGTACTTATCGCTGACAGCTTTGACCAGGACCAGACAGTGCTGCAAGGACTCTTCATTGCTTCAAAAGAGGTTGGCCTTAAGATAAATTTCCAAATTCACGCCACGAACATCTCCGTGGACGGCAAGGACATAGAGCCAGTAACCTTCTACAAATATTTGGGCCACGAGATAAGAATAGGTAGGGATAACTGGACATGCGAGCTAGTAAGAAGAATAAGCCTAACCTGGGCTGCATTTGGAAAGCTAAGAGACCTTCTCAGATCAAGTATCCCAATGAGTCTGAAAAGAAAAGTGTTTGATCAGTGTATTCTGCCTGTAATGACGTATGGTGCAGAGACCCAAGAGCGATGGGGAAAATAATGTTAGGGGTATCATTACGTGATAGGATTCTTAATGCCACCATCCGTAAACGATCAGGAGTAACAGACGTTGTTATAAGGATAACCACCCTAAATTGGAAATGGGCTGGCCATGTAGCGAGAACAAACGATGACCGATGGATAAGGAGAATTTTGGAGTGGAGACCCCGAATACAAGCACACAGAAATCGAGGACGGTCTCCAACAAGATGGACCGATGACATAAAGAGAATAGTATCGAACTGAATACAGATGGCGTAAGACAGGACCGTTTGGACAGACATGCGAGAGGCCTATGTTCACCAGTGGACATCAAAGGCTATGCGACGATGATGATGATGATATTTTATTTTACGCATCACATCCAATACCATCCTCTCTTCTTTTATAGTGGATCAATTAAGAACCTAAATAAGATGGCATTTTATGATGGTAGATGTCCGTAATTATCTTTTGCCATGAAGTAACAATAAAATTATATTATATTGTAAGATTAATTGCTCCAAAACGAAACATTGTGAGTTTGTTTGCATAGTTGTTTCATTCTCTTTTTACACTTTAAAAGCCTTAGTCAACACCGTTTTTTTCTCTAGGAAAGTTAAAGAAACTCAAAAAAACTAAAAGAAGAAAGTTTGAATCATAAAACCAATTGAAGCAAATGAAAGCAAAGACCAACCGTCTAGGAACCAGGCTAATAAAATGCACTTTCTACAAAAACCGGAATGTATTGAAATTAGGATCTACTACATCCATACAAGTGATGTGTTTTAAAAAAATCATTAACTAGGGGGCCTTTCAAGTGCAAATGTGAATCGAAGCTCATGTTGTTGGCAAGTATGTTTTCGAAACAAAATTGGAGTTTAAGTTAAGTTTAAGGTGCGTAATCCACTTCACTCTTTCCCGAGGACACAGAAATTAAAAGCTATTGTCAAAACAAACGGTTAGATCATTACAACGTCATGTAGATGTATGTAAATTGCTGGATATTATCCGAAAGTACTTCTCATGTCATTTTTATCATTGTTAACTGTACTTTTTTGGATCGTAGGAAACGTCGTTTTAGTGTTTCGATCTTTATCATTTGTTACTATCATGATGATCTTATTATGAATTGCATTTTTAGTAATTTTTTATGTATTAGGTTTGCATTGGGGTTTCTTTATATATAGGGCTTAATCAACTGGACCTTTTCACCTGATATATGATGTAGATTTAGAGCGAGTCGAACCAAACCGGAACAAAAGATTTGCAATTTATGTCCCACATAAATCAGAAAGCATTTGTTTGGACGGGTAATTCAAATTTATAAGATATATTGGCAAAATTAACAATTCCCGGCTTGGATGCCAGTGGCGTTGCTAAGTTCTATGAAATTATTTCTTTCATTTCATTTAATATTTAGTTGAGTGCTTTCGGTTCCCACTTCTCCCATCAGGCTTTTACGAGAGCTTTGGTCAACTCAAAATGTTTCTTGTCTTCGCGAAAATGTTTCTCGGAGCTTTATCACGTAAATACTCCTTTATTTGCACTAAAGGCGACATCATTATCAAAATGTGACCTCGCACTCTTTCCATCCCAAAGTAGCTCCCAAAAGAAACACGATTCCTCAAGAAATATAACCCCGCATCTCGTCTACTTTATCTTTTGAATATTTCCATGATTTTCTCTTTTATGTCTTCTTTTCATTTTATTGTTCTGGAATCCCTGAAAGTATGAATACGAACATAAAAGGACAGACGACCTTCTCTTGAAAAAGAGTAATGATGTGGAAAGAATTTATGACGCTAAAAATATTTTATTGGCATCCTATGTGTTTCGTTAGGATCCAATATGTATCAGCTTTACGGATTTGTTTGCTTTTTCGCAACAAAGTGCGTTCATAAACATTTTTCCAAAATTTGAAAAATCGAATTGGTCCTATAAAATCTTCGTTACTTAGGCCGTCTAGCGCAAATGTTCTTCATTCCAATTGAAAATACCCTACCTACTCAGTGAAAAGCTGTACATATGTATACAAAACGGTTAATTGACCCGACATACACAGAATTCGAAGTTATAATTAATTTCCCGCAAATAATTAATTAGGTGCAGGTGACGCCGCGTCGCGTCGTCGTCGTCGTCGCCAAGAATTCCAGACAGCTGGAATTTTCCCCAAATAAGACTTCCAAAACGCGATCCTTTAATTAACTCTTGCGGAGGAGTGCCTGGTGGTCGGAAGAATTCCACGTCTTAATTTCGAAGGTTAATTTAAGGCGAGAGATCGGACGTTTTAAATTTCCCACCGATTTCCACGAATGAAGTTCTGGAATTGTCTGTTGTTAGCGATTTAATACCTGTATCTCTCTGGGTTAATTTTCAAATTGAATCATTGTCAGAAATATTATTAAATATAATTGCGCCTCTGGATCCAAAAATACCATCAACTAATGTAGCACTAAATGTTCACGCTAATAATAATAATACGAAATTATTTATCGAAATGACACACCGCTACGCCAATACAAATGTCTCATAGGATGTAGTGGACTGGCATCAGTGACCACCAGTGATGGAGCATTATTCATATTTTTTTTATATTTACTAAAAAAACGCCAATAAAGCAGAAAATGGAAATGAGGGGCCCATTTATTGGTGTCTTAATTTTGATGTGCATGAGGAAATAATGACATAAATACAACCATAGACTAAATTTTTTTAAAATTTATCGCTTACATTTTCTCCTCTTGTCTAGAGATCAAAAAGGCGCTACAAAGAAGTGGCACAATCAATAATAAATACTATATCATGGAAAATTTGGCTTAGACGGGCTCTGTGATCTTGAAAATAATACGCTTTCAAACGTATATTTATAAATACTTTTTAGCTTTAACTCCTCTGAGTTCCCCGGATTCACCCAATAGTTTTTTTGTAGTGTAGCCAGTAACCTGCAACAGCAACTCCATCCTTCGGTTGATCCAATAGATTATTTATCTCATATAAATATTCCAAATTCATTTTTGTTTTTCCCAACTGATCTTAAAGAAATAAAGACTACTTTACACTCAATCAAAAATAAAAACAGCTCAGGAGAGGATGGTCTTTCTGCAAACATTTTTCTCAACCTAGCAGGTAATGTGTTGATGGTTTTGGTGAGGGCAGTGAACGGGTTTTTTTCTTCATGTCTAAGTTCGGCAAAAGTTGTGCCGTTCCATAAGGAGGGAATGCCAGACAACCCGTCTAACTTCACTCACTCCTATCCACCATGTCTAAGATTATAGAGAAGCTCGTGAAAACGCGCATGCTCTCCTTTATACGGGCTAATGGTATCTTGAGTGGGTGCCAATATGGTTTTCGAGAGGGCACTAGTACGGATGATGCTATTTATCATTTAGTGTATGATTTGTACTCACATATTAATGATGGTGGGATCTCGGCAGCAGTGTTTTGTGATCTGTCAAAGGCGTTTGACTGTGTTAGTCGTGAAATTCTGCTGCGAAAACTGTACCACTATGGATGCAGGGGAGTTTCTTTATCTTGGTTTTCATCGTTCTTGCTTGGTCGTCGTCAACATGTCTTCATAGGGCCTAATTGCTCTGCCTTCAAATCCATTGATCACGGAGTGCCACAGGGTTCAGTTTTGGGTCCAGTCCTATTTCTGCTTTACATAAATGATCTCCCTAATCTTCCTATTCGCGGTAAGTTCACCATATTCGCTGATGATAGCACCATATTGTGGAAGGCTCTGAACCCCGGTTCCCTCCAAAGAATCATCTTGGAGGATCTCCAAAGTGTGAAAACTTGGTATGACTCTAACCTGTTAACACTCAATCCCACAAAGACAAAATTGATATGTTTTAAATGTAATCTTGCAAACATATTCATTGATAATGTTTCAGTTGAGATCAGGCCTAACAGCATATTTCTTGGAGTTTTCATAGATGGAGATCTTAAGTTCCATTCACACATAAATCAACTTGCTAGTAGGCTATCATCTAGTTGTTTTGCTGTTAGAATCATTGTTCAGGAGCTAGGGGCCTAGGATTGGCAAGTCAGTGTATTATTCACTTTTTGAATCCCATCTTTAGTATGGAATTGCTTTCTGGGGAAGTGCAAGCGGCTTCATGATTCAAATGATTTTCATTATTAAAAAAAGAGCTGGTCCCCGAGACCCGTGTAGACCTTTTTTTCGTCAAGAGAAAATATTAACTCTCCCATCTTTGTATATTCTCGAGCCTGCTTGTATTGTCTTTAAATACCAGTCGAGGTTCACGATGAGAAGCTCCCGGTATCCAAGCAGGAATAACAGGATTTTCCGTCTTCCCCAGCCTACTTCAACACGGACGAGGCGCTCAATCTTCTACGAAAGTATAAGAATCTATAACCGCCTCCCACCTTATATCAAACGTTCAGCATCCCCCAAGGTATTCAAAAGACAGCTAAAGAGGCAGCTAATTGAGAAAGCTTATTACACCGTCCTGGAATTCCTCGAGGATGCACTATGACGGGTATACTGTGAGAATAATACGTGATGCAGTGTTTGCTTTGTGTATATTTGTGTATATTTTTATTTTTTTTCAACTTGTTACTAGTTTTGCCTGCTGCTGTAAGTCAAATTTTTTTACCATTTTATCAAAGGGTACCGGTTTCTTTTTTTTACTATTTGTGTCTATTACATATGTGTTGACAATTGATATTATTTAAATTTAAACTTTAAATTGTGCTTAATTTTCTGTCCTTTTAAAAATATCTGTTGTAAAGTATGTTAAGTATTTTTAAATTTGTCTGATTTTTTTGTTTTGGACTTTTGATTTTTAAACATGCTTTTTTTGCAGTTCAAATCCTACTTTATAGATATTTTTTTTATTTTATTTGCTTTATTAGGCTTATAATTATGTATGTTTTATTATTAGGTATGGCTTTGTTAAAAACATTTTATGTTAAAACAATAAAGCAATATTTGATTTGATTTGATAAATGGTTTTCGCTTGGGAAACACCCAAGGGGGGGGTGGGAATTTAATTTAAAAAATCTCCCATCAGAACAAACAGCAAAGCCGCATGCAAAAAAACAGCGCGACTGAAATTTTCCATTAAGCTTAGGCATTTCTCCAAAGACCGCGGCTTTTGTCCAGTAAGAGGACTTTCCACTTTTCCGGTTTTTCCATTTTTGTCGCAAAAGTTTTTGCGCTACGCGGCCCTCGCTTTTCCGACAGTTTTCTCGAGGCACGACTGCTTTTATTAATGGCTCGGAATTGCTAAATCCCCTTATTGCCTTTAGTTTGCGCTTAAATTCTAACAAATATCTGTCAATGTAACTGTTGTAATAATAATAATAATAATAATAATAATAATAATAATAATAATAATA
>MU184256.1:41109-51367 GCA_016904865.1 Pissodes strobi | reverse complement strand
GGACCACAACATACAGAAGACAATAACAGAGAAAATACGAAAATACAAGGACCTAGCTGAAGAAATAAAATCAATGTGGAAAATGGAAGAAGTCCTCATCCTGCCCGTAGTCATCTCAGTTACAGGCCTCATACCATCGGAGTTACCCGCAGGATTCACGAAACATAATCTTCCAACATCAACTAATAACAGACATGCAAAAATCAGGGATCCTAGAAACATGTCGGATAGTCAGGAAAATCCTAAAATAAGTCAACAAGGTGTGAGTTTTGCGAAAGCCCTCACTACCTTTTACCACATATGTAAATGTGAGACTAAACAAAGAAAGAAATAATAATAATAATAATAAGTATTTATTTCCAACAGGCTAATGCCCAATTAAAGGAAAATCGTAATTTACAATGAGAAACAAAAAAAAATCGTTTTCAACTGCCATCGAGTTAAAACTTAAACAATTGTATCAACTAACTATTCTACACAAATTGTCATACGAAAATAACATTAAAATATAAAATAAAGTAAAATTATAATATCTTAAGGATTAGAAATTAAAAGTGACACAAAATACATACCAATGAACATTCGGTATGTGACCCGAGATTCCATATAAAATATCAAAGCCCACCGCCAGCACACAGAACAGAACATCAAGAGACAATAAAACAAATTAACTGAAAAACACGGGTGAATTTCTACATATATTTAGAAGTTGCAATAAACTACAACTGTTCAAGTCACACTCCTCAGAAATGCGATTGAAATTTCTGGACATTATGCAAATGAGATCATGCATCATAACATTCGATCTAGCCTGGACATGGGCAAAAGCTGTCTCTGAACCGTCTCCAGTGTGCTCACATGGTAGACATAGCAGGGATTCCAAATCAATGAGCCATACTCAAGTTTCGATCTGACAAAACTGCAAAAAACTGTCCCAGTCTACAGCTCCTCAAAACAAATCCCAACATCTTCGAGGCTCTAGATGCAACATCCCCAACATGCGGCACAAAGGTGAGCTCCCTGTCAAATATTATACCCAGATCAGAGATTTGCGATTTTTTTACAAGGGGAACATCACTTATTTGATAGTTAAATAGTATGGGATTTTTATTTGTATAGTATGACACAACGAAGCATTTTGACACATTTAAACTGAACCTGTTCAACTCGCACCATTCACCAACCAAGGCAATATTCTGCTGCAGGAAAGAACAGTCTTCAAAGGCAACAACTCTCCAGAAAATCTTCAAATCATCAGCATAAGCCAACTTATAACAACTAATAACATTTAAAAGGTCATTGATAAACAAGAGAAAGAGCAGCGGTCCAAGGTTAGAGCCTTGAAGTACGCCGGAAGTTGGAGTAAAGCTACAAGACCTAAATCCCTCGATCTCAATAAAGTGTCTTCTGTTTGATAGGTAAGAAACCAACAAGTTTGTGGGCGAATGCTACGACATAATGTTTAGTTTATATATATGTATTATTTATCAAGCTTTTATTAAAGCATTTCGAATTTACTTTTATAAGATAGTTGACCATATTTTGTTATCGCAGAGTTTTCTACCTAGTGTCCCCATTAACCAGCTGTGGGTTTTTACCGCAATATCGGGCCCAATTCTCTTAGGTCCTTTTTATTTTTATTAAGGTTTCCTTCCTGGGATTCTTCACAATTCAAGCCAGCTGTTATATTTCAAGAACCACGCTCAATGGTTATTATTTTTTGCTGGGAAAGTACACACCGGCAAGTACGTCGCCAAGCAAGTCTATTTTCGGTCTTAACGTAAAAATAAAATTTAGTATTTTTCGGTCCGCGTTTAGTGACACAACCTTAGGTAGAGAGCTGTGCTTATTTAATATTTATGTTGATATCGTATATTTCGTTTACTTAAGTAATTTAGATTTTCAAGAATAAATCTTTAACTCTCTCCTGATGTTCGGCCCTGCCAAAACTGAAAGTATTTCAAATTCACGAGTAAATTAAAATCTAACGCTAAAATTTTATAAGAGTTACCGAAAATCCATACAAATAAGCCAATTTGTTTATCAATATTTGATGATCAATCTGATCGAAAGCTTTGCTAAAATCAGTGTAGATAGTATCCAGTTGGCATCTTTCATTAATCGCTGCACATACCTGCCGAGAAAAACAACAAAGATTAGTGACACAGGATCTGGCTGCGAAGAATCCATGCTGGTCGACAGATAGTCGAGAACGAATTTTGGAGAAAATATCACGATAGAGGATGGTTTCAAATAATTTGGAGAAATTGCATAGGATCGAGATAGGTCGGTAGTTTTCGATGAAACTGGAATCACCCTTCTTAAACACGGGACATACTCTTGCGGATTTCCACAGTTCAGGAAATGCGCCAGTATGGATTATTAGATTAAATATGATACAGAGGTAATGATAATCCTTAACGACAGAACTGGTGATCCCGTCAGGACCTGCGGTGATCTTTCAGGGACTTACTAGCACTGATAATGTCATCCGTTGTAATGGCGGGACAAATGCGGACATAGTCGGAATCACATGCCATATTAGTCACCTGGAGAGGCGGAGGGATAGAGTCCCTGTAAACACTCTTAAAAAACGGGCAAATGCTGACAGAATTTCTTGAGGGCCATCATATGTACCAAGGGAGTCTTTCATAGATGCAGGAATCCGTGATGTCCCCTACTTGCTATGAATAAATGATCAGAGAGTTGACGGATCAGAGTGAATACTCTCCTCAGCCCGACTAATGTGATCTCGGTAGGCTGAATCCACTTGAGACTTTATAGTGCGACGCAAGAAGGTATATCTGGAATAAAAGTTAGTGAATTGGGATTTAAAATCCTTAAAGGCCTTCTCTTTCTTCATAATATTATTGATGATATCTTTGGTAAACAAAGGGGGGAAACGTCGGCGCCTTTGTTGCTTAAGGGGTGTAGTCAAAACGAAAATGTCTTGAAGCATATAATAAAGGGCACAGCAAGCATCTGGCACACTAGAACATTCTAATATCGGGGACCAGTCACATTCTTGCAATAAACTATACATCTTTATAAAATCTGCTTTCCTAAAAGTCTAGAGATAGGAAGATTAGAGGTTTGACGGCTAGCAGCACTAATATTGACCAAAAGTGCAGGAATATCTTCACTAACTAGGGGCACATTGTGTTTCAAGAGGTCTATGTCAAAATTTGCAAATACAAGATCCAAGAAGCGATTAAGGGAGTTGGGTATATTATTATATTGTTTAAGATTTAACGTGTCACAGAAATTCAATAGACTCTGATGTTTTGTCCCAGGTCGACAAGCAGTGCCATAAGTAGGAACGTTAAAATCACCTAGAATAATAATTACTTATTAAGTAAGATACAGTTTCAAAGAAGGTCATAACATTTGTATCGCTGGCAGCAGGTGGAATACAAATTCCAAGTACGTAAATGGTATAACATAGAATATCTATGAGTGGTGTGATGCTGGTTACATCTGATAAGTCCAAGCACTGTGAACACAACTTGTTTAACAGGCCCAGCAGAACGCCGCCACCCTCACAAGATCCAACCTCCGGTCTGCCCGGTATATGGTGTAAGAATCAGGAAACAACTCCGAGTCGGGGTTATCTGGCAGGAGCCAGGATTCCGCAATGGCGAACACGTCATGGTGTGAAAAGCATACGGCCGGAAAAAAAGAATTTGTCTTGCTTCGAAGCCCCCTCACATTCTGATAGTAGAGTGTTAGATCAGAACTGGAAGTTTCTCTTAGTTGTTTGTTCCGACGGATGGCACACCTTTAGAGAACTTCAGTATGAGATTGTCCTCTCCATTATCCCCGCGACGCTTCAGCTCTTCCTTCACCATATGTTGATGCGGAGTAAGATCTGCTTCAACGTAAACCCTTCCGTATTCTGCAAATTTTCTCCGAGATCTTAATATGCTCTGGACTTCCTGCGGGCTCGATAAGGTGGCCCTAATAGTCTTGTGCCCATTGCGATTAGGTTTGCGCATTCTAAGGATAGAACAAACTGAAATTTGCTTACACATTACCTGTGTCAATAGGTCAGTTACTTGTGATTCTGGTGGAGTATCCGCTGATATGTTCATATTGAAAAGCATACTATTGTTGGCTCGTTTCTGCTATGTTGCTTTCTCATATTTATTAATTCTTTTTAAAGTGAATACTTCTTTGACTGCATGAGAATGATCTTTCAAGGCCGTGTCACGACACGGTTTGAAATTTTTATCTCGCAAGAGAGATAAAGTATATGACTTTCTTTCTTTCTGTCGCTCTCATTCTCTCTTACGGAATCGGTAAAGAAAAAAAGAAATATCAAAATTTAAACCTTCTTTTAATACCAAATCTAAAATCTAGGCTTGACAACATCGCCTAGTATGGACTAATTTTCAACTTTTCAAATTTTAAAACGAGCCAAAATAGTCAAGTCTAACTAAAACTAATCCAAAAGAATTAAAAGAATTGAGAAGAAGCAAACGAAAAAATCGAAAAATATGACCATATTTCTATCACTTACTTGGCAACGTAGCTACAAGTTCAAAAGCTTGAGAACTACTTTTACCCCCCGCACTGCAACCTTCATCTTCTTCATCTTCTTTGCGGAAGCCTTAAGTCAGGTTTTACACATTTATTTCTCCCTCCTGGGATGCCGACGACCAGCTGTCCTTCCACCTCCTGGGAGACCGTCCTGGTGGTCTGCCGGATGCTGGTTTTCCATTTCTGGCGTTTTTTGCCAGTCTGTGGTTCTCCATCCTGGACATGCGCTCGTTCCAGAAGCGTCTCCTAGCGCGTGTTCATCTAACCACGTCCTCTGTCTTGCATTCTTCCCTAATTTCGTTACTCCTTCTTTGATCCCAAAGTGTGTTCCCTGAGATCATTCTTAGTATTCTCATTTCATTGGTTCGTGCCATCCTTTTTGTTTCCGCTGTGTCAGCTCGTGTTTCTGCCGTGTATGTTATCACGGGCCTAACATATGCTTTATATATTATAACTTTGGTCGGGATTGATATGCATGTATTTTTCCATATGGTTGTTCGGAAGGCTCCTGCTATCCTGGCTGCCTTGTTTACCTGTTTCCGTACGCCATTCTTGAGTTCACCATATGGTGATATTGTTATTCCCAGATAGTTGAATTCAAAAACCTGGTCTACTGTTTTGTTGTTTAGTTCTAGTTTGCATCTGCGTGGTTCCCTGGCGATCACCATGCTTTTTGTTTTGGTGGTTGATATTTCCATGTTAACTTTTTCGGCCTCTTTCTTAAATGCCTGTAAGAGCCATTGCAGTCCATCTTCCGTGTCCGCGAATAGCATTACGTCGTCTGCGTAACATATTATCTTAAGTTGTTGGTTTCCCATCTTGTATCCCTGGTCTACCTTGCGCACGTGCTCTATTATTCTGTCCATTATGATGTTAAACAGCACTGTCTCCTTGTCGTATCCCTGTGCTTTGCTGTATTTTTTCTGCTGTTGTTAATTTTGTTCGTATTATTGTGGTGTTGATTGTGTTGAACTCTCTAACCGTCTCCGTGATGCTTGGGGGTATTCTCCTGCGGTCCAGCTCGTTCCTAACGTCCCCCAGCCTTATCCTGTCGAACGCTTTCGTCAAAGCTATAAAGCACATGTATGCTGGTTTGTTATAATCTATTGCCTTCTCTACGACCTATCTGACAACGAACACTGCGTCAATCGTCGAATGGTTTTTCCGAAAACCTTGCTGCTTCACGCTTACTGTGGTGTAACTGAGAATGCGTTGCTGCAGCATACGGGTGAATAATTTCATGGTCGTGTCTAGAAGCGATATTCCTCGGTACTTCGCCGGGTCTGAGGTTTTCCCCTTTTTGAATATTGTGATTATGATGCTATGTCTCCATCTAGCTGGTGTATTTTCGTCCTTCAATATTTTGTTGAATAGTTCGGTCAGCTGTCCAGCCAGAGCTTCTCCTCCGCATTTCAGCAGTTCGTTGGGGACGTTGTCCGGACCTGGAGATTTACCGTTTTTTTTCGGATATCACTTCCTCCATCGTGTATTGTTCTACATCGTCGGTGTCTATGGCTTCCCCTTGGTTCAATTTCCCCCGCTCCTTGGGCCTTCGTTGTTCCTGTTCGTCCCGGTTTGTATACAGGCCCTGAAAGTAGGTGGTCCATTCGGCTGCCGAGATGTTATTTAATTGTACTGTCTTATTCATTTCTCTCCTTGTTGCTCTGAGCATTTTCCCTTTGCGTTTTTGGGTTCCATAGAAGTCACTTTCCATTTCTCTACTGAAGTTCTCCCAATGCTCTCTCTTTATTTCCCTTATGCGATTGTTTACTCTGTTCCTTGCTTCGATGTATTTGATATGGTTTCTTGGAGTCTTGTTGGCTGTGTATGTTAGGTGGGCTTTTTTCTTTTCATGGGCCAGTATCTTCACCTCTGGTTTGAACCATGGTTTTTTATTTCTGTGTTTTGTCGTTGTGTTACTGCAACCAGTTAAACAAAAATAAGCACCTGCGTCTGCGCATCTTCATTCTTCAAGAACATATTCAAAATTACTTTTTAGTTTTACGAAGATTATAAATTTAGTTTGCACTAGTTACAGCATTGCTTCCTATTTTCTTGTACTCAAAACAACATTTTCATGCCAAAACACGCTTTTTTAAGAGTTGTGTCTATATTATTATGAACAAATTAATAATTGTCAACAAACTCGAAAACTATGGTAACCAATCGCCGACTGACTGATTATCAACTTGACAGAACGCTGCCCATTCTTTTATTATTTTCTCAAAGCCTACTTGATACTTGAGTGTTCAGTATACGATCATTCGACTTCACCAGGGTGCGTTCAGTAAAAGGTTACAACAGAGTACACATTTCTTACATTTATGCCAGAAAGTGCGTTCATAAACATTGCACTGGTATTTTCAGATTACTTTCCATGTGTTTACAATTATTGATTTTTGAAGTGAATACTTCTTTGGCTGCATGAGAGTGATTTTTCAAGGACGCGTCATGACCCGCTTTGAAATTTTCGTCTCGCAAGAGAGATAAAGTATATGACTCTCTCTCTCTCTCTCTCTCTATCTATCTATCTATCTATTTTTTTTTTTTTGATTAGGAGAATGCATATCTGAGCACGACCAGAGCATTGTTGTTCTAGCGTTCTGGACAGTGTGGGACTCCGACATAGACGACCCACTAAACTCCCATCCCCTACTTTTCCTCATGCACTGGAACCGCTTTCGCATTACTTCGGTGCAGGGGGGGGGGGCTGTCTTTATACATTCATCTTGCTTAAGGTAGCATGAGTATAGGCTTCGTGGTACGGAATCTGCACATATATGGTTTTATCAGTCTCTAATATCTCTCTCCTCTTTCTCTTTGCTCTCTATTATATCCCTAACGGCACTGTACGTGTCTTTCCATTCTTTCTCACCTTGTAGCAAGCAACTGGTCAGGTTATTTGCATCGACGATCCAACCCGTCTTACGCTGGAATCTTGCTCGGGGTCCTTCCCATCTCGGGCATTGAAAAAGTGTATGCTTCGCGTGTCTTCGTCACGGCAATAAGGGCAATCTCTGGTTTCTGATCTTCTTCGCTCAAATAGGTACTTCCTGAAGCATCCATGTCCAGATAGCGCCTGCGTCAGGAAGTAATCCACCTCTCCATATGGTCGGTTGACCCATCTCTCTACATCCGGTATGAGTCTATGTGTCCAGCGACCCGTTAATGCACTATCCCATATTAGCTTCCATTCACGCAGGAGGTTTGTTCTTGCTGTAGCTCCGTCCAAGCCATTGTGTCGGTTTCTTCTCTCTTCGATCAGTAATTTGATCGGTGGGATACCAGCTATGACTCCCACCCCAATCGTATATATGGTTCTATATGCGCTGCAAACACGTATAGACATTGTTCGTTGAACCCGTTCGAGTTTGGCCACAAGAGTTTTATTTCTTGTGGCGGTGTGCCATGAGGGTGCTCCATAAAGTAGCTGCGACTGCACTACCAACGCCAGAATTCGTCGCTTTGATGCTCTCGGTCCGCCGATATTCGGCATAAGATTTGACAATGCTGCAACCGTTTTTCAGCTTTCTTGATTGTACAGCTGATGTGCTCTGAAAAAGTCATTTAGGTGTCTAGGTGCACTCCCAAATACTTCAAGGATGTCTTCGGTCTCACGGTTACTCCCTGGATCTCAAAAGACACTGGTTCAATCTTTCTCTTATGAGTAAGTAGCACTGCTTCAGTTTTTTCAGGAGCCAGTTGGAGGCGTCGGTCCTCCATCCAGTTTAGAATTCTCTGTAGGCCAGTGGCTTTTAGACATCAACAACTCCTCGGACTTTGCGGTGACTACCATCGCTACATCGTCAGCGAACCCCACCAAAGTGACATTCTCCGGCATCTCCATCTGTAGTATGTCATCATATAGGATGTTCCACAGAGTAGGACCCAGGACGGAACCCTGAGGTACTCCACTGCTTATGGTCAGACTCCTTTCACCCTCTCCATTTACCAGGAGGATGTGTCTATTAGATAGCGTAGGACGCGACGATACCAATAAGGGCTTCGTCTATTCTTCTTCGTCGTAATTCATCCAGTATCATCTGCCAGGATGCACTATTAAAGGCGTTCCTGACATCCAGGGTGATAACGGCACACCATGTGCTGGTGAAAAGTCTTCAGCTTCCCTCGCAATTCTTAGGACAAGGTTGATTGCGTCAACTGTTTGCTTTTTTTGCCTAAATCCGAATTGTCTTTCGGATAGCCCACCAGTGCATTCCACTTCGCTGTTAAGTCTTCCCACCAAGAGTTGCTCGTATAGTTTACCTTCCACGTCCAAGAGGCATATTGGTCTGAACGAGGAGGGATTCTGCTCTGGTTTATCGCCCTTCTTAAGAAGAAGGATTTTTGCTACTTTCCAGCTTTCTGGGAAGTATGCCCTAGATGCCAGTTCGTTGTATGTGGCCAGTACTAATTCTGGTTGATTTTCTGTCACAAGCTTTATTATTTCCGGAGGTATTCCTGCTGGTCCTGGAGCTTTATTGGTTTTCAGCCTGCTGCAAGCTATCCTTAATTCCTCTATTGTAAAGTTTAAAAATCTATATCTATTATCACAATTAAATATCACAGGATGGTGTTCGGGGAATAAATGGATTGCCACTTCTTTCATCTCATCCAGGGAGAGGTTTGTCCTAGGGGGGTATCCTAGTATACCCTTCATAACAATTTTATATCCATCACCCCATATATCGCAGTCGACTTTATCACATAGTTCTTTCCAACATTTTTTCTTGGCACCCTTGATCCGTTCTTTGAGCTTCTTTTTCGACTCTTTATAGAGTTCCCATAGAGCTTCCCTCAGTTCTGGTGGTTCACGCCTTGCCGCTCTGGTGTAGTCCCTTCTCGACTTCTGGCACTCTCTGCGGATACTGGCAATGTCTTCATTCCACCAGTACACCGGTTGTCTCCTGGCATCAGCTTTTCTTCTAGGCATAACTAAGTTACAGATATCTGTCAGTTGCTCGGAGAGACTTTTTGTATTCTGTAGGTCTTGTCGGGGACCAAGTTCGTTCAGGACCTGACTGAATTTGTTCCTATCTAGTCTTTTTTTACTTGCCAGCCGCTGGTGCTGGTGTTGAGTGTCCTGAAAAAAGGTACTCTGTTGGTCGTAACTTCGAAGACAATGTAATTATGGTCACTTAATGTTTCCCTTTCCAGTACCTCCCAGCGACTGATTTGAGGTCGAAACTTCTCCGTAGCAATGGTCAAGTTCAGGATAGAACCATAGTTTAGGCTTTGGAAGGTCGGTCTATTTCCCTGGTTTAAGACCACCAGATCGTTAGTCGCCATCCACTCCACCATCACTCTGCCTCTTCTGTCCGTTGTATCCATTCCCCACTGCGGTGATTTAGCATTGAAGTCACCTGTAATTATTGCATTTTCTCCTTTTGTTCTTATCCGTCGCCCTATCCGAAACAAAGTTTCTTCCAAATCAAGAATATCATCGTTTCCCGAGGAGTAGCAGCTATAGATGGTAAATTCGCTGACTGTGAGGTATGCGTATCCTTGTCCTTGCCCCTGGCCCTTGATAAATATTTTATCACTCATAACCTTGATTGCAGATTTCAGGTCGATCCCCTTTATCCAGTCTTTTCTGTCCCTTATAAAATTGACGTTCGGCTCACTGACGAGTACTATGGCCGCTTCCAATTCTTTGGCCGTAGCTATGGCCATGTCTATAGTCTGCCTGCTCCTATTTGTGTTAATTTGTTAATCTATT
>MU184256.1:482-41009 GCA_016904865.1 Pissodes strobi | reverse complement strand
CTCTCTCTCTTGGGTTATACACGATCTTAAATGATTGCCAAATGGTTTGCTAAAATCTTCAAATCTTGCTAATACACATTTTTTTAAATTTTTAAAAATAATTATATTTGCTTACATATATTCAAGTTTTCAAAACAAAACAGTACACTGGAAACTCTGTATAAGGATCGATCCCTAGATGTAAGTCATTTTGTTGGGCCTTGGATTGATTGAATATAGTCACCGCGTTTTCCGGATCTTGTTCCGTTTGATGTTTGCAGGAATGAGTATTTCCAACCACCCTGCTCATTTACTCACTCTGTAGTTTGAGATCAAAAATTGAAATAAATAGGCCTAACGGAATAATTTTAATTTCTCAGTAAACTCAGCTAGTCAACACTTACTTATACACCCATATAAATACTGTTGCTGAAATGCTTACAAATAAGTTTTAATGGGGTCTTCACTCTGGAGAATCGTAACAACAACATTCTCTCAAATGACATTGGAAATTATTGCCTTTACACCTGAAAAGATTGAGTTAAAGTCTTTAAAAGCTCCCTCCAACCGAGGACAAGATGAGATTCCTTCCATCTATCTCATTAAATGTGCCTCATTGTTCAGTAAATGACACCCTGTTTTCTGGCAAATGGAATTGTTCCTCCGGGTCAGCATAGATTTCTTTCCGGAAGGTGAACCTTCATTAATCTGCTGTTAAGCCTACATCAGGATTGGATGACAATGGTGATCCAATTGACGTGTTCTATTTGGATTTTGAGAAGGCTTTTGATAAAGTACCATTCACACGATTACGCCATCAAAAGTTAAACTTGCGGTTATTTTCTATAGCGGATTTTCTTCGGGGAAGATCGTTCTCCGTCAGAATAGGTACCGCTCTTTCTGAGGCTTAGAACGTGCTGAGTGAAGTTCCTAAGGGTTCAGTATTGAGACCTTTACTATTTTTTGGTTTATAACAGCGATCTGCCAAACAACTACTCATTTGCAGATGACACACACTGCTACTGCAATCCACTCACTCTGATGATCTTTAGCATGACATTAAGACAATTAAATCTAGGACCTTAACATGGCAAATACCGAAACCAAAGTAAGATTATCTTATAGGGACTGCTGAGGTCAGCGTAGTGGAAGAAGAATAGGACTTGGGGATTATTATAACAGAACACCTTAGATGGGAAACACACATTAATGGTATTAATTAAAAAGCCAATCGCTTAATATACCTCATAAGCAGCGTTCCAACCTTTGTCTCCTGAAATGATCCTATACAGCTGGAATCGTCTTAGTGTCGAAACTATAAACTCATCAACAATTAACGAGTTTAAAAATCGCCTCGATCGTGATATGATGAATTGGGATCATGTTTTCATTCACTACAACAACAACGCTGGTAAGATATCCAGAGGTATTTTTCAAGGAGGCTCTTTATTACCTGTGTGGTTCTGCCTGGCTCTGAACCCTCTTTCTACGCTACTGAACAACACGATAATTGGGTACAGACTTAAGATCAGGAACGGGCGGAGGCTATCCCATCTATTGTACATGGATGACCTAAAGCTTTTTGCAGAGAACCAGATTGGATTGCACTCTCTAATTAACACCGTTAAGACCTTCAGCGGGGACATAAACATGTCATTTGGACTTGACAAACGCGCCATCATCAACATCAAAAGGGGTGCCGTGGAAAACCAAGAAGATCAATACCAGGATAACGAGAACTTGCATCCCGAAGATACATGCAAGTATTCAGGAATGCCTTAGAACCAACATATCGACCACATGAACCTGAAGAATATGTTCTCCGAGAAGTACAAGAAGAGAGTACTAAAGGTTCTGAACACCTGGGCAGTGCCTGTCTTAACCTACACCTTTGGTTCTGATGCGGACCTAAATGGACTCGACAGGCTATCCTGGCGACTGATAACCAAATTTCGATGTCTGTACACCAATGCATCGGTTAAGAGGCTATACCTTCCCCGAGCAAGCGGCTATCGAGGCATGATGAATATCTACAACTTGTGCAGAACCCAGGAGAAGAATATACAGCAACAATTGCTAAGATCCGAAGATGGTCTGACGAGAATAGCAGCCCAGGAGGATCGAGGATATACGCCACTGAACAACACCACAATCTCGAGTTCGACATAAGCTCAAGGCAGGAGGATCAAGCCACCTGGATGGAGCAAGCCTTACATGGTAAGCTTCTAAGAAGTCTAGAAGCGGACAACGTCGATAAGCCGACGTCATTAGCATGGCTCGGCGCCGGTTACCTCTATCCAGAAACCGAAAGATTCTTCATGGCCATCCAGGGCAGAGTCATCAGGACTCGCAACTATGAAAAACATTGTCTAAGACTTGACCTAGAGGACAAGTGTAGAAAGTGTGGGGCGGTGGATGAATCTATAGCGCATATCATCGTAGGCTGTAGATCACTCGCAGATAGTGCATACCTAGGTTGTCTCAATCAAGTGGCAAAAATCATCCACCAACAGCTGGCCCTCAAGAACTTCTTCAAATATGCCCACCGTATTGCAAATACCAGCACCAAGCAGTCTTATTGGAAACAGATAAAGCGGTACTGTATTGGGACAGGCCTATAATAACGGATAGAACGGTGGACTACAACAGACCAGACATCGTTACCATAGATAAGGAGAAAAAGACTAGAACCATCATTGACATAGCTCTCATAACGTCAGAAGAACTGAGACAGAAAAGTCACAAAATACGAAAACCTCGAAGTAGAGCTGAAGAATATCTGGCAGCTGACAAAAGTTTTCTAAATCCCACTGTAACTTCGGCTGAAGGGATCACTTCGAAGAATCTCCCTAAATATCTTCAGGATCTCGGATTATCCCAGAACATCATTGGATACACGCAGAAGGCAGTTATACTTCAGACATGCCATATAACCCGCAAATTCCTGAACGGAACCTGAGTGGTAGAAACTGAATTGTTTTTCCACCAGGTTATCCCAGCCTAGTAATCAGGCCAAATCGGTACCATCGAAAGCTGAGTTAGCGTGGATATCGATAATAATAATAATAATAATAATAATAATAATAATAATAATAATAATAATTCCCAAAAATAGCCCACCACTGGTTCAAATTTACTAAACTGTCAATTTTACCTATATTTTGAAACGAAGCATTCTAGTACCAAATTTGAAATCTATAAATCTATAAAATAATTGGATATTATTCATCTAGATCTGTATGCTAGGGCGACATATTTTCGTCCCAAATTATAAATCAATAATTTTACCAGATATTTATCCCAATAAAATCACCACCATTAGTCCTAAATAGACCCACAGAAAAAAAAGCCAGTGGAGTAAGATCGGGAGAACATGGCGGCCAGTACGGCGTCCAAAAAACTCATCGTGATGAAATTCTCTCACATCCTGTTGATTAATCTTCGCAGCTGCGTCCAAATTCAATAGCTTCGATAGCTCTTTATAAAAGTTGAAAATAGAGTCGTGCTCCTCCATCATTGCCCATAATACGGGCCTATATAATAATCTTTGGAGATGTCTGGTTTAATGTTTGCCTCATTGTTCTAATACTAAACACGTACCTATTTAATTGTCTTATCTTTTTGCTCGGCCCACTCGCACTATATGAAAGAAGCGAAATAACAACACTTTAATACAAAATGAAATTCTAGCTTCAAGATCCTCAGACTTAGTAAATAGGCCTTTCCCTTTTGTATCCAGCGACCCTTCGGGGCATAAAGGTTATTTGAGGCAATGCCTTTTTTCTATATTCTTTTGATTTGTATGTTAATGGGTGTTCATTAGAGAGAACGGGAGATCAAAAGACGGTTGGGGTGGTATAAAAGACTATATTGATTTGACTGTTCCACGTTTGTACATTTTACAGGGCGTGTCACTTATTTATAATGCGATTTAAATGCCAATAATACTGTTGTGCTTATTAAAGGGTACGTACGTATTTAAGGGACTTTTTGGATCCTACACTAAAAATATGCCATTGAATTTATTTTTCAATCGGATTATTCTAGTAGAATATTGTTAACACACATTACTGTTTATTTTTTTGAAGCACCTAGATATGGGATACCCGCATGTGCTTTTTATGTTTTATGACTACTTTAGTACCTACATTCATATTTCATATGCCTAATATAATTATTGCACAATGCCCTTGTTCTAGTCTACGAAAATATCAGAAGCAAAACATACAATCTAATGAAAATGAAAAAGAGAAATGATAAACACACATAGTATTTCGACATCGCACAAAGATAATTAATACATCACAAAAATTAGGCCAGATACTATATCGCATAAATGAAAAAATATTTTAAATAATAATAATTGTAGGAAAACTTGGGTGTTTTTCGGAAAGTATTTTTTTTTAAACTGTACTTGAAACGATTCTTTTGTTTTAGTATTCTTATTTGAAATGCAACTTTATTATACAGTTTTGGACCCAGGTATGTAAAAAAATGTTGTATTTCTACAGAATGCCTGGGTTTTCTTGGAATTATTTTGACAATATAATTTTCTACCCTTTTTAATTGCTCCCGATGGACATCACATGCACCCCCCCAAACCACGATTGCATAATTCAAGTAGAGGAAGTTCCGTAAAGTTTAAAATTTGTAAATTAAAGACCTAATTTATTGCTAACATACACAACATGTTTATTCTATTTAAGGTGTTTATCTATAATGACTTCCAGGGATCGTGTTTTACTACATTCGACCACCGAGTTACCGAGGTTCAGGAATGTCCTCGGGAATGTCATCAAGGAAAATCTGTTCAAAATCTAGGCGGTTTGCCTCAGTTAGAGAAAATGCTATATATTGTGTTTTATTAATATTGCACCGAAGTTTGAAGATGTCCATTGTCCAGGTATTACATGAAAAGATTATGACGGTATCATCCGCATATGTAATTATCCTTCCCCCCACTCCAAGACCGTAAAAAGCGTTTACATAAATTATGAAAAGGATTGGGCCGAGCACTGTGCGCTAAGGCACTCCGTGCTCAACCATCCTCCGCTCACTGATCATACCCCCAATCTTGGTACGTTGGGGACGGTCCCGCAAAGACATCCAAAGCGGAACCTCTCACCTCATATCTCTCCAGCACACACAACAGCATGGAGTGTGATACTATTCTATACTATTGGGATGACATTCAATGAAGAATTCAGAGATAATTATCACATTTTTGGACATATTATATTACTTGGAATATGGTTGCAAGTGCAACGTTTCGGTACGGTTTTCATCTATCTTCAGGGCTAGCAATTTAAAATTAGTCTTTGGAAAAAACAATACTGATATCTTAGGTCTATGCAAGAATTATTAAATATTTTTTGCATGAAAATATCTATTGGGATGAAATACAAAAAATAATTAAGAGAGAATTATCAAATTTCTTGGCCAGATTTTATTGCTTGTTACATGAGCTACGTTTCGTTGCGGTTTTCTTCTATCTTCAGGACTAGCAATCTAAAATCAGTATTTGAAAAGGACAATACCTGTTTCTTGAATATTTAATACATTTACATGAAGACATTTATTGGGACGACATTCAAAGAAGAACTAACAGATAGTTATCAGATTTCTTGGACATATTTCATTACTTGTTACAAGGGCAACGTTTCGGTACGGTTTTCTTCTATCTTCAGGGCTAGCAATTTAAAATTAATCTTTGAACAAGGCAATACTGGTTTCTTGGGCCAATGCAAGAATTATTCAATTTTTTTTGCATGAAAACATCTATTGTGATGAAATACAAAGAATAAATAAGAGAGAATTATCAAATTTCTTGGACATATTTTATTGCTTGTTACATGAGCTACGTTTCTTTGCGGCTTTCTTCTATCTTCAGGACTAGCAATTTAAAATCAGTATTTGAAAAAGACAATACCTGTTTCTTGAATATTTAATACTTTTACATGAAAACATTTATTTGGATGACATTCAAAGGAGAACTATGAAAGAATTATCAGATTTCTTAGACATATTTCATTCCTTGTTACAAGGGCAACGTTTCGTCGCGGTTTTCTTCTATCTTCAGGGCTCACAATTTAAGACTAATCTTTGAAAGAGGCAGTACTTGTTTCATGGGCCTGTATTAAAACTATTGGCTATTTCTTACATGAAAACATTTATTGGGATAACATTCAATGAAGAATTCAGAGATAATTATCAAATTTCTTGGACATATTATATTACTTGTTTCAAGGGCAACGTTTCGGTGCGGTTTTCTTTTATGGTCAGGGCAATACTGGTTTCTTGGACCTATGCAAGAATTATTGAATATTTTTTGCATGCAAGCATCTATTGAAATGAAATACAAAGAATAATTAAGAGATAATTATCGGATTTGTTGGATATATTTTATTGCTTGTTACTAAGGCTACTTTTCGTTGGGGTTTTCTTGTATCTTCAGGAATAGCAATTTAAAATCAGTATTTGTAAAGGCCAATACCTGTTTCTTAAATATTTAATACTTTTACATGAAGACATTTATTGGGCCGACATTCAAAGAAGAACTAACAGAGAATTATTAGTTTGCTTTGACATATTTCATTACCTGTTACAAGGGCAACGTTTCGGAGCGGTTTTATTCTATCTTCAGCGCTCACAATTTAAGATTAATCTTTGAAAGAGGCAATACTTGTTTCTTGGGCCTGTATAAAAATTATTGGATATTTCTTACATGAAAACATTGATTTGGATGACATTTAATGAAGAATTCAGAGATAATTATCAGTTTTCTTGGACATATTTCATTACTTGTTACAAGGACAACGTTTCGGCGCTGTTTTATTCTATCTTCAGGGCTCACAATTTAAGATTAGTCTTTGAAAGAGGCAATACTTGTTTTTTGGGCCTGTATAAAAATTATTGGATATTTCTTACATGAAAACATTTATTTGGATGACATTCAATGAAAAAATCACAGATAATTATCAGTTTTCTTGGACATATTATATTACTTGTTGCAAAGGCAACGTTTCGGTACGGTTTTCTTCTATCTTCAGGGCTAGCAATTTAAAATTAACCTTTGGAAAAGACAATACTGGTTTCTTGGGTGTATGCAAGAATTATTCAATATTATTGCTTGAAAATATCTATTGGGATAAAATACATAGAATAAATAAGAGAGAATTTTTAGACTTCTTGGACATATTTTATTGCTTGTTACAGGGGCTGCGTTTCGTTGGGGTTTTCTTGTATCTTCAGGACTAGCAATTTAAAATCAGAATTTGAAAAGGACAATACCCAAGACCGTACCTTTCTTGAACATTTAATAGTTCTACATGAAGACATTTATTGGGAAGACATTCAAAGAAGAACTAACAGAGAATTATAAGATTTCTTGGACATATTTCATTACTTGTTACAAGAGCAACGTTTCGGTGCGGTTTTCTTCTATCTTCAGAGCTTACAATTTAAGATTAATCTTTGAAAGAGGCAATATTTGTTTCTTGGGCCTGTATAAAAATTATTGGATATTTTTGACATGAAAACATTTATTTGGATGACATTTAATGAAGAATTCAGAGATAATTATCGGGTTTCTTGGACATGTTATATTACTTGTTACAATGGCAACGTTTCGGCACGGTTTTCTTCTATCTTCAAGGCTACCATTTCAAAATTAATCTTTGGAGAAGAGAGTACTGGTTTATTGGGCCTATGCAAGAATTATTGAATATTTTTTGTTTTGTTCTATCTTCAGGGCTCACAATTTAAGATTAATCTTTGAAATAGGCAATACTTGTTTCTTGTGCCTGTATAAAAATAATTGGATATTTCTTACAAGAAAACCTTTATTGGGATAACATTTAATGAAGAATTCAGAGATAATTATCAGATTTCTTGGACATATTATATTACTTGTGTCGCAAGGGCAACGTTTCGGTACGGTTTTTATCTATCCTCAGGGCTAGCAATACAAAATGAACCTTTGGAAAAGGCAATACTGGTTTCTTGGGCCAACGCATGAATTATTCAATATTTTTTGCATGAAAACATCTATTGGGATGAAATACAAAGATCAAATAAGAGAGAATTATCAGATTTCTTGGACATATTTTATTGCTTGTTACATGAGCTACATTTCGTTGCGGCTTTTTCCTATCTTCAGGATTAGCAATTTAAAATCAGTATTTGTATTTGAAAAAGACAATACCTGTTTCTTGAATATTTAATACTTTTACATGAAAACATTTATTTGGATGACATTCAAAGAAGAACCAAGAAAGGATTATCAGATTTCTTGGACACATTTCATTACTTGTTACAAGGGCAAGGTCTCGTCGCGGTTTTCTTCTATCTTCAGGGCTCACAATTTAAGATTAATCTTTGAAAGAGGCAATACTTGTTTCTTGGGCCTGTATAAAAATTCTTGGATATTTCTTATATGAAACATTTATTGGGATAACATAAAATGAAGAATTCAGAGAAAATTATCAGATTTCCTGGACATATTATATTACTTGTTACAAGGGCAACGTTTCGGTGCGGTTTTCTTTTATCGTCAGGGAAAGCAATTTAGAATTATTCTTCGGAAAAGGCAATACTGGTTTCTTGGGCCTATGCAAGAATTATTTTCATGAAAACATCCATTGAGATGAAATGCAAAGAATAATTAAGAGAGAATTATCAGATTTCTAGCACATATTATATTACTTGTTATAAAGGTAACATTTCGGTGCGGTATTCTTCTATCTTCAGGACAAGCAATTTAAAATCAGTATCTGAAAAGGACAATACCTGTTTCTTGAATATTAAATACTTTTACATGAAGACATTTATTGGGACGACATTCAAAGAAGAACTAACAGGGAATTATCAGATTTCTTGGACAAATTTCATTACTTGTTACAAGGGCAACGTTTCGTGGCGGTTTTCTTCTATCTTCAGGGCTCACAATTTAAGATTAATCTTTGAAAGAGGCAATACTTGTTTCTTGGGCCGGTATAAAAATTATTGGATATTTCATACATGAAAACATTTATTGGGATAACATTCAATGAAGAATTCAGAGATAATTATCAGATTTCTTGCAAGGGCAACGTTTCGGTACGGTTTTTATCTATCTTCAGGGCTAGCAATTTAAAATTAACCTAACCCAAACTAACCCAAACTAACCTTTGGAAAAGGCAATACTGGTTTCTTGGGCCAATGCATGAATTATTCAATATTTTTTGCATGAAAACATCTATTGGGATCAAATACAAAGAATAATTAAGAGAGAATTATCAGATTTCTTGGACATATTTTATTGTTTGTTACAGGGGCTACGTTTCGTTGCGGTTTTCTTCTATCTTCAGGACTAGAAATCTAAAATCAGTATTTGAAAAGGACAGTACCTGTTTCTTGAATATTTAATACATTTACAAAAAAATACATTTATTGGGATGACATTCAAATATAAGAACCAAGAAAGAATCATCAGATTTCTTGGCCACATTTCATTACTTGTTAGAAGGGCAACGTTTCGGTGCGGTTTTCTTCTATCTTCAGGGCTAGCAATTTAAGATTATTCTTTGAAAAAGACAATACTTGTTTCTTGGGCCTATATAAAAATTATTGGATATTTTTTACATGAAAACATCTATTGGAATAACATTCAAAGAATAATTCAGAGATAGTTATCAGATTTCTTGGACATATTATATTACTTGTTACAAGGCAACGTTTCGGTACGGGTCTCTTCTATATGTAGGGCTAGCAATTTAAAATTAATCTTTGAAAGAGACAATACTTGTTTTTTGAGCCTGTACTAGAATTATTTAATATCATTTCACATGAAGATAGATGTCATTTCAACACAGTTGGATTTCTCCATCAGGGCTTGTGATTTAAAATTAGATGAGAACCATTTATCATTCACAAATATCGGCTTTCAAAATTTTACCTTTCTTTCGAATTATCCAAAAAAGGACCACGACTAATACGACTATAAACCGTCAGTACTTTATTAGGATTTCTATATTATTAGATAGAAACACAAATAAGCCTATACAATAATATCAAATACGAAAAAACTTAAGCAAATTAAAGCATCCTATACAGTGGCACTAAACGTTTACCAGCAAAACACATTTTGGTTTGTACGAGTATTTCTACAGGATTAATCTTTCTAGTTGCGTCGAACATTCTTTCAAGGAAAAATTAAAAATATGGCAACGTCTAAAGCTAATTAAATAAAGAGCGCCAACTTATTTGAGGATGAACCACATTTAAAAAATGTGTTTTTTAAACTCTAACATACGATAATCGTATATTTCTTGTTTAGATGCTTAAATGAATCTAAAATGTCCTGCAATTTATTTCTTGTCCTCCAAAATAACTCTTACATCTAGACCACCCTGTACAAGCTGCTACCTAATATTTTGCAGCCTTTAAATCTAAACAATAAAAATACTTAAAATTTACTTACAACGCTTCAATAGTACCCGAGCAACCGCAAAAAATTACTAAAATAGACGAAACTACTTTCAATATTATGTACTTATTATTTCAGAAACGGAATCTGCACATTGCGAAGCCCGCAGCACGTTTGAAGTCGGTCGTTCCTGCAGCAGCAAAAACAAAACACGATCGCACGGTCTGCCACAGTGTCGAACCTTAACCTGTCCAATAGCATGCGAGCGCCCGCGCACCGCGCAGACTCGGACCCTATCGACCGATTGAGCCATACGTTTTCCTGATTTCCCTCTTGGGGGAAAACCGAACGATAGTCCGGGGAAATTGAGGTAAGGTGGTTTATTTAATCTATGAGGTAATGGGGAGAAGTTGAAACTGAGATTGGGTTGGGGAAAATTTACTTGGATTATCTAGAGGGAAATTTCAGGGAAATGTCGATTTATTTCAATGTTTTCCATAATTATTGAAATTGTTTTCAATTCTAAATGGGTATGTTATAAAATTTTCAATTCTGGTCAAAATATTGGACATGTTAATAGTATAAAATAAGCATCTCAAAACGCTTCAACTAATAAATGTTATTTCAATTTTTGCCATAGTTTGAATTGATTTTATTTTATACAGCGTCCCGATAGATGACATGGTATCAGGGTCAGTGAAAATGGTCATCAGTAACTAAAATCTGGTTCGAATCCATGAAGAACTCTTATATAAAACCTTTAAATGATATAGCTCAAGTGGACAAATCCTGGTAAGTGACATTAGGGTCGTGCATTTAAAGTCATAGCCTATTTCGTCTGATAAATAAGTTTATACGCATCTCACTTTGCGCAAGTGACATATGATATGTGTCCAAATTGACAGACGACGTAACCTAAAAAAGGAGTAGCGTAAAATAATAGCGTACAAAAATTCAGTATCCCAAAACACTTCAACTATCAGATGTTAATCCAATTTTTGGGCATGGTTTAGAATTGTTTTATTCTATCAAAGGGTTAAATTCCTGAAAATGGTCATCAGTAACTAAAAACTGGTTTGAATCCATGAGGAACTCTTATATTAACCGAAACCTTTAAATGATATAGCTCAGGTGGACAATTCCTGGCAGGTGATCTCAGGGTCGTGAATTTAAAGCCATAGCTCATATCGCTGAAAAAAATGTTTTTGCGCATCTCACTTTGCGCAAGTGACAGATGATATGTGTTAAAATTGACAGACGACGTAACTAAAAAATGGAAGCCCACGTTCATGAAAAATGGCAAGTGGCAGATAACGTAACATCAAATTGGAGTAGTCCACGTGGCTAAAAAAAGGAAGTGTGACAAATGCTATGTGCCACAATTGACAAATGACGTAACCTAAAAATGAGATAGTTCACGTGCAAGAATAATAAATTAGAGAGGATGGTTACTTCCCATAAGAGCCTATGTTCAGTTAGTATCGCCCCCGCGTTCCCCTCACCCACATCGTCGTCGCCGTGACGTAAAAAATATTTTGCATTCTTCATTAATAAAAAAAAACAGTATTTAATTTTATTATCCTTTTTAATTTCTTGAATTTATATACATTTTTCTTCTTCTTGAGGTGCCTTATCCACTCAGTGGATTCTGACATATTCTTTTCGATCTTGGGCGACTCTGAAAAGTGAATGGGCGTCGAGTTTTGTCCATTCCCTTATGTTCTTCAGCTATGAAAATCTCTTTCTTCCGATGCCTCTCTTTCCTTCCATAATTAGCTTTAGGAATTGGTACTTGGAATTTCTGAATATATGCCCTAAGCCCTAAGTATGCAGTTTTCCTTCTTTTGACTATTTGTCGCAATTATCTTCCTCTTCCCATTCTATCTATGACTTCATTGTTCGTCCCGCGATCCGTCCATGGAATCTTTAGCATCCTTCTAAAAACCCACGTCTAAAAGGCTTCCAGTCGGTTCATGGCATTGGCCTTTATTGTCCATGTCTTCACTCCATACAGTAGCACAGGGAAAATGTAACATTTCACAAAGCGGTACCGTGATTTCAAATTAAGGCTGTTGTTGCTGAGAAGAGTTCTCATGTTCATGAATGCCACTTTGGCTTGCTTGATATTGCTACGTATCTCCACGTCTGGGTCTAGGTCTTCCAGCATCCTAGATATCTAAATTTCGTGACCTGTTGGATTTTCTTACCATTCAGTGTTATGTTCAGGAGCACATTTGGTGTTCTGCTAACCATCATTACCCTCGTTTTGTTCGTGTTAATCTTTAGGCCGAGTCGTTCTCCTTCGGAAGATATTCTGTCTATAAGGCGTTGTAATGCTTCCTGTCCATCTACTATTATGACTGTGTCGTCAACGTAACGTAGATTGTTGACCACCTGACCATTGATTTTGATGCCGTCATTCAAGGCAATATTCGAAAATTGCTTCAGAGTACAAATTAAAGAGTAGGGGGGACAAGACGCAACCCTGTCTTACTCCCTTTTCTATCGGGAATTTCTGTGTGGTATCACTTCCCACCTTCACCGATGCAGATTGATTTATGTATAGGTTCTATATAATCGTAATCTATCATCCTATCTTGGAGCATCTTTATTAGGTTAGCATATTTGATACAGTCGAACGTCTTCTGGTAATCTATGAAGCACATGAAAACGTTCTTGCGCTGGTATCTGCATTTCTGGAATAATACGGTAAGGCTGAAGAGTGCTTCACGTGTACCGAAGCCTTGACGGAACCCAAACTGGGTAGGGCCAATGTCTCTTTCGCATCTATTGTAAATTCTAGTATGAATTATCTCTAAGAACATTTTTAGGACTTGACTCAGTAAGCTGATCATTCGGAGCTTATCACTGTGGTTTGCGTTTGGTGTTTGGGGGATCGGTACAAAAATTGACTGGAGCCAGTCCTGTGGTATCTCGGTTGTCTCATATATGTTGTTGAATATTTCTTTCAGTGAGTCTATATTCTCATTATTTAACAGTTTTATTTTCTCTACATATACGTCGTCTGGACCTGCTGCTTTTCCTTGCTTGCTTTGTTTAATTGCCTTGAGGACTTCTGGTTTCAGTATTTTTGGGGAGGGTTCACCTTCATAATCATCTGCGAAATCTCTTATAGTATTCTCCACATATAGTTGTTGCGCGTCGTTCTTCCAATGATGAAGGAGTTCATTGGGATCAGATTGCAAGGCTTCCTTCGACCTGTAACTTCTTTCACTAATTTATGTGTGTTAAAATGATTATGTTTCTCTTCCAGTTCTTCCAGCTCTGTGCACCTTTCCTGTAACCATTGTTCCTTAGCTTTACGGATCTCTTTCCGAATTTCTTTATTGATCTTCCTGTACTCCAGCTCGTCTTTGTTCTTGAAGGACCTACGCTTATCCATAAGTATCAATATATCCTCTGTAGGAACACGAGACAAAATAACGGGCTCTGATTGGCCACATTCTCTTAGTGGTGGTTGCGCGTATTTTTAAAATGATTGTCAAACTAACCCTCTAATGCATTCCATATTTTTTCCTTGGAACAATTAGATTTTCTTGATTCGATTGCTAGACGATCTGTTTTTGCCTTTTCTATTTTCTCTTAGGTTTTGGCGGATGTTTCCTTTTATTGGTTGATCTCTCTGTTTGCTTGTTTTTTACCTTCCTAGAAAAAGAACGAGATTGCTTAGAGCCTTTTAAAATGCAAATATGGGTGAGAACCACATACAAATTTATTTGCAAAATGTAATTTTGAGACAGTATCTTACCTTATCTTACGGTCACTACCTCATGATAGAAGTTATTTACGAACATAGATCACTGTAAATGCCGCATTCGTTCTCTTTAATGTAACATTCGTTTCTCTGAAATCGTTTTTTTTTCTGACATTTCACTTTAGGAACCGATTTGCCATCTGGGCTTGACATTAAGCCGCCTTCTATTAGCACTGAGGGTGAGTCCTCATGTATGGACTATACACAGAGCGCACTGGCGTTTGACGATGTGGTTGGCTGAAATGATACAAGCGTCTAGGCATAGGGCTAAATTTGTCGATGCGATACCGTGCATGCGTAATATGGCCGAAATATCGGAATTATCCCTGTCTTTACGTTCTAGCGAAATTCCTTCCTTGGTGTAGTAGGTAGAGGTTTTGACTGTCATCAAACTACCTATTGAAAATATACAACTTTTGTGCAACAAACGCCTACTTCCCTGCGGTATGGAAAACTGCTAAATTGGTCTGGATATCTAAATCGGACGGCGGTCTTAGACCCATTAGCATTCTGCCGGTGCTGGGTAGGATCCTGGACAAACTTATAAACGAGAGACTACAAGTTGATCTTGAGAGAGGATTTCTGCAAAGTGACCGACAGTATGGCTTTAGAAAAAGACACGGGACAATAGAAGCCATTAATAAACTGGTCGGAGACATACAGATGGGTAAGCAGAGTAAAACACAACAACTTTTGGCCACGTTGGACCTCAGCAACGCCTTCAACTCGCCCTGGGCACCCTGCGTCATAAGGGAGCTGGAAACTATGAAGATAGAGACTGGGTTAATAAAGATTGCCTGGGGTTTTCTCACAGACAGGAAGGTTAAAAAGTGGCACCGTATCAAAGGCAATAACAAGAGACCGCCCGCAAGGCTCCAGTCTGGGAACAACGTTGTGGATCTGTTTGATGGAGGCCTGGTTCAGGGCGATGAAAGAAATGGAAGACACCCTGGAAGCTAAGGCAAGTGTTATAGTACAGGCATACGCCGACGATCAGGCAGTACTTATCCAATGTAAATCGATAAAGCAATTTGAAAGAACTTGGCCATTGGTGGTTTCAAAGATTACTGAGTGGGCGGGTGCGAATCACCTCGATTTCAACCAAGACAAGTGTGAGATTCTGTTCATATCCTCAGGAACTACTCATGGCAGACACCCAAGAATTAACTGACAGGATGGTCATGTGAATTACAAGGAAACAGTACAATATCTTGGGGTCAGGCTTGACAGGAAGCTGCTCTTCCTTGAACACGTAAAGTGTATTAGAACAAAGGCAAGCAATATGTTCAACAAAATAACTGGTCTCACGAGGAGGAAGAATGTACATTGTCGAGAGTTGGTAAAAAAGATCTGGAGTAGAGTGGTGAAGCCGGCAATATTATACGGGGTGGAAGTGTGGGGATGTAAGTAAGGCCCAAGACTCGAGAATTAAAAGGCAGCTAGAAGCCATTCAACGAGTAGCTCTAAAAGGTTTAGGACGATTCTATAGCACGGTTACTACGGAAGCCATGCAGGTACTGACAGGCAACCCACCCCTTTGGATCATCGCAGGCCAGACTTTTTCGGCTTGAGAGGAACATCGGCAGGGTATAAAAGAAAGCAACGTAAAAGAACATATGAGGGTGCCGCCGACCTTTGTGATTAGAGATCCAACGGAGCAAATACAGTACGACCATAGCGTCTGGGTGGACGCAGCGGTCAGGGGGAAACACGAAGGAACTATCATAAAGCAAAACAACAATTGGACGCAATAGAGTTGGGTATAACATTCGCTTTCAGTAAATGTGACAATGGCCGAATTCTATTGAGAACGGACTCGAATACGGGGCTTGACAGCCTGGACGACTTCCTGGCCCAGAAACGGAACGGTGGTCTCTATCCAGCAACTCGTTTGGAGGGCTGGTAAGCAGGAAGTGTTCATATCGGTGATTAGGGAGACATATGACGCACATAACCGAAACGGTAAGAGAGTACATGCCGAGGCCAGAAAAATGCCGAAGAAGAGCGAGAGAAGCGTCTGGACAGAAAGTCTAAAAGGTAGCAAGAAAGAGATGAAGACTGAGAGAACGGAAGCTGTTGTCTCGAGGTGGCAAACAGCCTGGGACAGCAGCCTGAAAGGAAGGACTACTTATAATTTGTGCAAAAGAGTGGTCAGCTAGTCACCGGGCATGGTAATAGGAAGGACTACTTATAATTTGTGCAAAAGGGTGGTCAGCTAGCCACCGGGCATGGTAACATGAGGGCCTATCTGGTTCGGTTCGGGATGAGAGCGGGTGGAGAGGATATCTGCGAGTGTGGAATAGATAAGGCGGAAGACGTGGTGCATGTAATGAATGAATGTACAAAAGAGAATAGGTTAAATACAAGGAGTAACACACTTCAAGAGCGAGGCAACTTAGACTTTAGTTTTCGGGATGCCCAGGGTAAAACCAGGCAAAGCGACATTGTACCATTTAATGCCCTAGCAGAACAAATAATCGAGTGCGATGACTTCGAACTGCAGAATGGGTAACTGGTTCTACTGAAAGGATGGAATAAAAAAAACTAAAACGTAAGCTAATTATAAGAGATGTAATATTATGTATAGTATAGATACGAGAATTAGGTGGTAGGGTAGAGAAGGGGAGAGTTCACTGGGTAAACTGCAGATAGTCGGGTGATATAAACACACTACAGTAGTTAAAATGTTAGTGCAACCTAGGTTTATTTCACCGTACTGCAATATAGGTTCACTTAGTATTAGAGAAATGTTGTTACTGTAATAGAAAAGAAAATAAAAGAGAATCATGGTCTTCTTTCCCCGCGGATCCGGCGTCCCGTTTTGCCACGATGCCTACGGTTACTGTGGCGGAACGGGGCCTCGGCGGAGAAGCGGAGTTGGGATGGGTTCTCTTGAGAGTGGTTTTGCTAGATATGGGAACACACGATAGGCCAAAGCTGAAAGGTAGGGGGGCGGCCAAGTGCCATAAACTCTTCTGTCATTTCTGGGCTGCGGGTTCGATTCTCGTCGGTCGCGACAGATGCTTTGTTTGCCTTTTTTAAGGTTGTTTGTTTTTTATTGATTTACTTTTTTTTATTAATGTTGGGTTAGTTTGGGTTAGCGTTGGGTTAGTTCTTGTTGATTGCGCCCCCGTAGCGAGCGAAGAGAGCGGAGGGCTATGCAAAGCCATAATAGTACCGAATCGAAAATTTAGCCCTATCCCTAGATGCTTGTGAAATGATCACGTGATCTGTCAAAAGTGCGCTGTCACTAATCCGCGTTGATTATGCCAACAATCCGCTGAAAAGTCGAGTTTGTTTCCACTTTTCGGCGTACTCCCGGCGTTCAAAGTGACACTAGTGGCAATGTTGAAGGTTGGATGTTGAATGTTTTCTGTGTTGTTGATTTCTTGTTGTGGTTCGCCAACTCAAATTTTCAACAACGTTCGTCGTCTTTATACCAGGCAGTCCTCCGATGGTGGCACTAGAAACCAAATTGACTACATTTTGGCTCAGTCTAGGTGGAGGTCCTCTATAAGAAATACAAAAAATTACCCAGGTATGGACTACGGAAGCGATCATAATGCACTGGTAGCTGAGATATGCCTTAAACTCAAAAGACCATCAACAAATGGCACCCAATCCAAGAAGACTCATATAAACAAGAAATAAGTGAAGCCATAGAGGAATTACCACTATCACGAATGAATGAGTTAACAGCAAACGACCTATGGAAGTTGCTCAGAGACGTTCTTGACGGCTCAGTGGAAAAACACTTGAAGAGTCAACAAATAAGAAAGCCGTGGATATCAACAAATACCATGCAGCTAATTAACTAGAGACAAGAAGCAAAAATCAAAGGAACACATTAAACCAATAGAACGAGCTAAACAAAGTAGTTAATAGAGCTCTTAGAACTGACAAAAACAATTTTATTGAATCCATTTGCAAAGACATAGAGAGACACAGAACTGAAAATAAGCCCCGAGATCTTTTCAAAAAAGTCAAATTCCTGTCTCAGAGTTTCCAACCCAGACATCTACCTGTAAAAGATAAAGACGGAAATACACTGACTGATCTAAATCTAATATTGGAAAGATGGCGACAATATTGTACCGAACTTATGGAGGTCGATAATCCTGCATTTCAAGATAGTTTCAATTTCAAAGGATTAACTGAACCAGACATTCTGTACAGTGAAGTAGAAACAGCCATCAAGTAGTTAACAAACAATAAAACAGCTGGCGCCGACGGAATAGTTGCAGAAATGATAAAAGTTTCAGGAGACGGAGGAGTTCATCTAATGCACATTATATGCAACAAAATCTGGACATCTAGAGCATGGCCAAATGATTGGATACAGTCAATATACGTACCGTTACTTAAAAAGGGTAATAAAGAGGTATGCAGTAACTTCAGAACGATAGCACTTATCATGCGAGCAAAGTTATGCTACAGGTGCTGCATGAACGATTTAAACCTTACCTCCTACCGCAAATTCCGCCAGAACAGGCTGGATTTATCCCGGGAAAAGGCACTAGAGATCAGCTAATAAATGTCCGACAACTAACAGAAAAGCTGTACGAATACAATGTCCCAGCCATTTTTTGTTTTCTTGATTACACCAAAGCCTTCGACACTGTGAACTGGACCATTTTATGGAAGGTTCTAGAAGAGATGGGCATACCGAACCACCTAACACATCTCATACGCCAACTGTATGTACACAACAAAGCCTATGTCTGTGTTGACGGTCATCTGTCAAAGGAATTCCAAGTAGAAAAAGGTGTCCGACAAGGGTGCATTCTTTCCCCCCTCCTCTTCAACATTTACGGGGAGTGGATCGTAAGGAGGGCAAAAGATGGCTGGGAAGGAGGAATATCCATTGGCGGAAGAAAAATCTCAAATCTCAGATACGCGGACGACACGACAATCTTAGTAAAACGAGTCGAAGAATTTAGTGCAGAATCGGGGTTAAAACTCAACAGGAGCAAGTGTTGTCTCATGATCGTGGATAAAAGCGGAGTTTTACCACGAATCCTTTCTTCAATACCTGACATAGAGTGCAAAGAGTCAATTATACACCTCGGTGCATGCATCACGAACAAAGGTGGTAGTGAAAAGGAAATAAAAAGGAGGATCGGGACGGCAAGGACAGCGCTAGCCAAACTAATAAAAGTATGAAAAGATCACAACATAAGTAAAGCTATTAAACAAAGCCTCATGAAAGCCCTTGTATTCTTAATCGCTACCTACGGCTCAGAGTCATGGACTGTCAATGTGGCATATAGACGCCGGATCGAAGCTTTCGAAATGACATGCTATAAACGAATGCTTAGAATTCCATGGACGGCCTGCAGAACAAACGCTTCAATCCTTCAAGAGCTAAAAATTGCGGAAAATGAACGGTTCTTACCAGACATCCAAAGAAACACCCTCAAATACTTTGGCCATGCCATTCGGAGAGATGGGTTAGAAAAACAAGTCATCCAGGAAAGTTGACGGAAGGCGCCGGAGAGGAAAATCACCGAACAGATATATCGATCAAATAAAATCCTGGACAAACCTCTCCATACAAGAAGTGATGCGGACTGCTGAAGACAGAGAAACCTGTCCCGGGCATACATTCAAGGGGTCACGACGTCTGAAACCAGACATCGACTGAAGAGAGAGAGTGTTGTGGTTCGTTAGGTCATTTTCAATATTTCCATTTTATTTATATATCTATAAAGAATCCTATTCGTTTAACATTACTTGATTAAGATTAGCTTTGAATATGACAAGTAATCATCAGGTGAGTAAAAAGTACCCATTTTAAAAACAGTGCCTTGTAAATGTTGAAACGGACTGTAGATCGGGATCAGTACGCTGAAACGAACGTACTGCGCTGTCACATTGAGTCCGCTTCAAATGCACTCATGAGGACCCACCTTAAGTGACCAAGTAGAGATGTGTTACTCTGATCAGATACGTATCGATGTTTGTTAGGTTTGAAATCCAGAGATCTTGTAGAAGTTGCGCATGGACTGATTTTTACTTTTGTTTAATCAGTCAGTTTCCCCGCAAAGTATAATAGATACATTATTTCGTATAACAATTAGCTAACATTTTTCTTCAATTTTAATTGAGTATTTATTTAAATCTATTTCTATTCTTTTATAACTTTGCTTTTTAATAATGAGTATTTAACTGTGCGTCAGATGAAGTAACATTATTTTCCAGGTACAATCAATTATGTTAAGTAACGTCAAGTACCGTGGATACCATAGCAATTTCTTTGAATTGATTTAATTTTAATTTTTAACTATTTTACCGGTTTTCTGTTCACCTATTTCATTTGTTATCTTTAGTATTAGTGCTCCAAAACGGAAGTAAGAAGTAATCACAATTGATTTGAATTATTTGGGCTCAATAATTGAATAATTTTCATTTGACGTTATTTTGAATTGATTTAACTTCTGATTTTATTGTTTAAATTTTTTTTATTGCATTTTAACTTATAAAATGCAGAACTTAACGGAAAGTTGATTTTAAGTAGCGAAACGCAGCCGCGAACTTTGAGCCAGACAAAGTGAAAATTAATGTGGCTGAGCCAGTGTTGCCAACTATACAAAAATTTTGGTTGCTACTTAATTGAAATATTTGTACAAATGAAGCCAAAAAGTGCGTATTTGGGGTTAGTTTTCGTCAATACCTCATTCAATAAATCAAATCCATTCAGAGGGTGTTTAACTTTATCCTCTTTGAAGACGTCCAGCTTTCCTGATATAAGGCTTTATAACTTCAGCGTTAAAGCTTTCAAATAACTATCAATAATGGGATGGGAAGATAACTAAATAATCTCCATTGAACCTCCTACATACAGTTCTATAAACCGTTACATGTATCTTGTATATTACTATTATTACAAAGTGATTATTTCTTCGTAATTTTTTCCAGTTCAAAAGAGAAGGCAACAAATTTTCTACGTGTTTTAGGTGCTTCCGTAAGCCGATTCTCGTATTATCGCGAATTTAGTTTATGTAAATAAATTGTTTGTCGTCGATTTAATGCAGAAAATTCGATTAAATTTCATTTTACGCAAGGTATATTGAACCGCAAAGGTTGCGTTTAGTTTCACTGTAAGTGATGAAAGCAATTTAAAATTGCTACCGTGATTGGTCGTTTTTCGTTTGATTGTATGCATGGATGCAACCTTAAGATAAAAAGTATGCACAGTGGCCCAAGGAATAAAATAACATATTACATGTAATTTGTAATGTTTGAGAAGGGCCGCACTGGCAGAAGTGAAAGAAAATACGTCCCTACTTTCAATACTTATATTTTTTTTTATTAAAAATCTTAAGCTAGATTTACGTCAAACAAGCATACATTGGTTACCCTATCTGAATAGATTAAATAAAAAATTAAACGATCCTCAATAACATGTCTAAAGCGTCACTTATCTAAAATTACTCTAAAACGACTAGTATAATGATATTTAAATAAAATTAGGAACAACTCGTTATGATTATGAATATACAGGACGTCTTAGCGATAAAATAATTTATAATACTCAGCGCGTTTGCATTCGATTGGTGCCCGTAATAATTTTCTAGAAAATCATAGAAACGTGGCAACGTTGCACGTCACCTCAAATGGTTTATTTTAAATAAAACTAAGTAAAATAGTCTCAACTTAGGTGTGGTCCGTTAATATCAAGTATTTATTTCTGCGACTTCCTGAGATGTTGCAATCCTGCTTTACCTATAACAAATCTTCATCTGAAGCTGGTGCCATAGGGGATGGCACAAAAGCAAAATTAAGCTTGATAAATTCAAAAATTGTCCCGGCAACGTTGCCGCGTCTCTAAATTTTCGGCAAATATTGAAAAACACTCAATAACAATTTAAATCAGAATCAAATATTCCGAAATTTTGCCCAGAAACTTTTCAGACTGAATTTGGCTTTCCTTTTTAATGTGCAAAATAATAAAACAAAAACTATAGAAAATGATTGATACACCATAGATGTGACAGCGTTGCCAATACCATTTTATTTATCCTTTCTTGCACTCATATCGTCAAATTGCATAGGAAAGGCTGTCACATCCCGCTATCGCAAATCTAGAAAAGTGGCAACATTGTCGAGAAAATTACGTCAATTTATTTGTTGTTTTTAAAGCAGCCTAGTTAGACGTGACAAATTAAAAAAATCGTCTCGGGAACGTTGCCACGTCTCTGAATTTTTCGGCAAATTGTAAAGCGTTTATTAAAAATTAATTCTAGTGCTCGTAACTATTACTGAAAATTTTGTCTCGACGCCCTATATTTTTTTGAACTTATACACACGAGACAACTTATCTGCTTAGGTCCGTTACCGTTACACCTTAGGAATCCTTAAAATAAGCCTAAAATCTAAATGAATGCATAGTCATATACGGCTAAAGTATCAGAAGAATTAATGAACATTGTTACGAATAGCGAATTAATATGGAATTAGGAACGATATCCTATAAGTAAAATAAGCAAATCGGTTGCGTAAGTTTGCGTTTTCCCCAAATTAACGTTTGCCGAAGTTTCCCGAATTATATTTCGATAACTCCGGATCCCACCAGATGATATTTACTAGTAACTACAGCCCAAATGTTCTTGATTTTAGTCATACCTTGGGTTAGTTTGGGTTTGTTTCGTTTGGTTGCACGGGTTGCGCCCCCAGAGCGATCGAAGCGAGCGGAGGGCCATACGTACCATGCGTTTTTACCCTTTATTTTGTACCTACCATTGTGCAACCACAAATGTAAACAATTTATCATTTGGGCTGTCGTTACGATTTCATGCTGCCATTAATATAACCTTCAATTGTTTTGTAAAAATTAGTGATGTGCTTATTGGATACTTTTAAGTATCGAATATTTAACCACATGTATCGAATACTTTTTTGTGGATACTGACTTGGGTACTTTTTTAGTCTCTTCGAATCGCAATAAAACACTAAGCTTGTAATATCAACGATCTAAAAAATTTGGAAAACAAACCAATTTAAACCTTTAAAGGAAATACATGAAAACATCATTAAACATGGTTAAACAATAAAAAATCAACAAACTACAAGATAAACAAAATAAAAAAAAATTAAAAGCAAAAAAAATGTATTTTTATATAGTGGTACTTAATGTAAAAGTTTGGCAATTATTTGCATAAAAAAATTCGTGCTCTGAATAATAATAATAATAATATTAATAATAATAATAATAATACACATTTTTATTTGATTTTTACACCCACTGGCTAGAACCGAGCGAAGTATTCGATATTTTTTATCCAGTAGATACTTTTTGCACATCCCTAGTATTATTTTTATGAGAAAGTTAGTGAAAACAAAAATAACAAAAAGTTTCGGGCTAATCTTGGTTAATCTGGGTTAGCCTTTGGTAGTCTGGGTTAGTCATGAATGCGATTTTTGACTGTGTTTAATATACAATGATTTTACTATCGTATAGGTTACATGGACATTTACTTACGCCTATTTATAATTTACCGCTAACAAACACCTACAGGGTGTTAAGGAAATAATGTCGAATCTTTAAACGGATGTTTACCCTCGGCAAAATGAGAAAACAATTTGCATCCGCAATTTTTCACAAAAGCTTCGATGCAACTGCAATAAGCAAAGCTTTAAATGCAACATACAGTAAGTCTCAGTTTTAGAATTTTGGACTAAAAAAATCCCGCAAATCAAAGATTGGATTATAATGGATGACATAAAAGGAATTTTTTGAAATTCCCCTCGTATAAGGAAAATATTGTCATTATTCATATTATTTGAGGATGCTCAAAAACATACAAGTTAATACATCAAATATATTGTCATACAAAATAATTTGAATTCAAATATTCTATGGGCAATGTTGCCACGTATCTTGATTTTTAGAGGATCCCTAAAACCACACAATTTAATATATGAAAAATATTGGTATAGAGCATAGAGGGAATTGGAAATCTCCATTCGAAGCCTATCTGGACAATGTTGTCACGTTTTTAATTTTTTGAAGTGAAACTTCTTTAGCGAGGGTAAAGTCAGAAAAAATTAAACGCTTATAAAAATTGAAATGGTTATTCTTTGATAAGCATGTTTCAGTATAGCTAGAGGGTTGAAACTTCAGGACATATAGCCGAGGTAAAATGATGATTCTGGACCTAAATTGGACCCCGTAGGGGGGCCTCTCGGAGGAGAAGTAAAAATTAAAATAATTAATTTCGGGAGAACGGGAAGATCTACGGGGGTTGAAATTTTTATGGTGGGGGTGTCGGGGGGGGGGGGGGGGGAATAAACCCCCACCCTCCCTGGAAAAGAAAAATTTTCGAAAAAATGTGAAAAAATTAAAAAAACGTAAAAAATTGTTCGGAAAGGTAATAAAAGTATTATAAAACGAAATAAGAAAAAAAAATGGAAGTTAAAGAAACGCGGTTTTTGGCGAAAAAAAGGCGAAGGAGTTCAGCTACGAGGTCAGGGATGGTAAAAATGGGAAGAAAAAAAAGCTTTATGAAAAAAAAACAAAATTTTTTGAAAAAATGGGAAAAATTGAAAACAACGTAGAAAAAATGTTCGGAGAGTTAATAAAAGTATTATAAAACGAAATAGATGCGAGGTCGGGGATGGCAAAAATGGGAAGAAATAAAAATGCTTTATAACAAACACTTAATTTTTTCAAAAACTGGGAAAAAATTTAAAACAACGTAAATAAAAATTCGGAAAGTTAATAAAAGTATTATAAAACGAAATAAGAAAAAATAATATAAAAAAGAAAGTCAGGGAAACGCGGTGTTTGACGAACAAAAGGCGAAAGAGTTCAGCTACGAGGTCGGGATGGTAAAAATTGGAAGAAAAAAAAACAAACATTTTTGAAAAAATAGGAAAAAAATTGAAAACAACGTAAAAAAATCGGAAAGCTAATAAAAGTATTATTAAACGAAATAAGGAAAAAGTAATTAATATATAAAAAAGAAAGCTTGAGAAGCGCGGTTTTTGGCAAACAAAAGGCGAAGTTCAGCTACGAGGTTGGGGATAGTAAAAATGGAAAAAAATGTTTTATGAAAAAAAAATCAAAAAGTTTTGAAAAAATGGAATGAAATTGAAACCAACGTAAAAAAATTCGGAAAGTTGATAAAAGTATTATAAAACAAAATAAGAAAAAAATAATAAAAAAAAGAAAGTTAGAGAAACGCGGTTTTTGGCGAACAAAAGGCGAAGGAGTTCGGCTACAAGGTCGAGGATGGTAAAAATGGGAAGGATAAAAATGATTTATGAAAAAAAAAACAATAATATTTGAAAAAAATGGAAAAAAATAAAAAAAAAAAAAAAATGTTCGAAAAGTTAATAAAAGTATTGTAAATGAAAATAAGAAACCAAAATAATAAAAAAAAACGAAATATTGTTAGGAAAGTTAATAAAGGTATTATAAAACCGCATACAAAAAAATATATTAATTAAAAAAAAAAATTCTTCGGAAAGTATTATAAATCGAAAATAAAAAATAAAAAAAAGTTAGAGAAACGCGGGTTTCGGCGAAAAAAAAGTTGAAAAAATAGAAAAAAAAATTAAAAAAAAGTTACGAAACCGGGGGTGAAAGTTGGGAAAAAAAGCTTAAAAATAAAAACTCAATTCCTAATATCTTTTTTAGAAGTTTCACTTCAGTTGTGTGCTTATATAGGTTAGGCACATAATTTATGACCTTACATTTAGATAACTTCGAAGTACTACATGGTTCGTAATCATAGAATTTTAAATAACTTTTTGGAACCACCTTGTATAAGAAGAAAAAAATTCTATAATGACATGCGATTTAATCTATAGTTAATAATCTAATAGGCAAAATGCCTAACTCATAAATGGTACCGACAATGTTGCCACCTTTCTAACTTTTGAAAAAAAAAATGGAAATATACCTAAATGTTGGTCTACATAGTATATAATGATACTGCTATGTTAAGAATTTTAAAATATTCCAAGGATTTTTGCATACAAACATTAGAATGTTTATAACAAATGCATGGAGAATAAATAGTAATTCTTTGCTCAAAAATTGTATACATTAGATGACATTGTACTTTTTGGAACAACCATCCGGTCCAAGGGACAGCAGCATTGCCACATTTAAATTAGATGAATATGCTCAATAATCATTTCAATTGGAAATGTTGGACCAACTGACCAACTGAATTTGAAAGCGAAATCGAAAAAGCTAACTGAAAAAGTATGAAAAAACGACAAACAAGGCATTTTCGGACACAAGTTTATAAGAATTGTTGGACTTATTTTTAATTGCGAAATTATAGTTTGGGTTAAGTTATGCTTATGACATTATTTCCCTAACACACCTCGTACAACCTCCTGAATTATTAAAATATTTCCATAATTCAAAGATAATAAGTCGTTAGTGCAATAACTATACTTTTTATTCATCTTTTTTGTAATCTATAATTTTATTGACATAATATATTCTTACTAATTAATTAGCATATGCGTTTTTGCAAAAACTACTTATTTTTTACCGTTTCATTAAAAATACAATAAGTTTACGTCTACTGGGTGTCGGGTACAATATGGCGGATCATTCTTAAGAAGTCTAACTAAAAATAACAAAGGCACGAGATTTTAATAACATTATTATATAAAACTACGACCAGTCGGAACATCTGATTGGCCGCCTAAAGATTTTTGACCAATTAGATCTCCCCAAAACACACCTTCGTTTCTAGTAGGGATTTTCGAGCTTTCCTTTGATTTACAGAACTTTTAAGTATGGTCAGTCAAAAAATTGAAATAATATTTGCTATAAAAATATATTTAAAGTATTCACCGTTTCTTGGTGCCGGCCGTTAGAAAAAACATTTTCCGCTTTTGTAGTCTTATATAATATTGTTAAATTATATGTCAATTTATCTTTATACTCTTTTATTTGTTTAATTCCCAGTTCCAAAGGAATATTTTAACACAGTTCTATGCATATATAGTCGCTAGTAATTAATTTGTTTGATTAAATATTTTTAATTTTCTATTTGAATATAACAAACTATTTTTTTTTCTTATTTAGAGGAATATTTTTTATCCGTATTGAAGGCCCCTTTTTTAATAATATTATGTACACCTTTTTTTAACGGCTAGCTTAGCTACAGTAAAATGTTGAACTTGTTGACCATATACCAAGTGTCTCAATTTTTTTGCGTAGCCAATATTTTGGTTGCTTGTTGAAATATGGGTTAAGCAATTGTAGTAACTCAAGACGAATAAGATTTTTTAATAAACAAAAAATAGAAAAGACGTGAATCTCCGAAATGAACACAATTTACGAGACAGAATGGATATTAGTTATTTTTTTTTTAAATAATGCTTACATAAAGTTCCAGCCTAACGAATAAAAAGTCACCTTTTATCTTGGAAAATTCGTATTGCAGATAAAACTGAACGGATTAAAAAATTCCCTAATTTTTACATTTTAATTCAAAATCCTCTAAATGTAATAAACAATTTTCGGGCCAAATAAAATTTTGTAAAATTTGTAGATTTGTTTATACAAATTATGGTCATTATTAAAAACACCCGGTAGCCTAGACAATAGGCCATGAAATGTGCCCTAATATTTTGAAAACCCCATTAGTTTTGGAGGTACGTGCATTAAAAATTTAACTAAAAATGATTCGTATGCGTTTAAAGTGAACAGCAGTTTATTATTATACATACTTGGCAACATCGCCCAACCTAAAAAAAAAGGTAAATAGCACAAGGTTGAAACCCTAAAAACAAATATATTCAAAATATTAAATAATAAACGAAATATGCCACCTTGCAAGCAATGCAAATAATGCCATACAGAACCGTACCATAAAATGTATTTCTTATTTCTGACTGTGCAAGGAAATTTGATACACCCGATATATTCTATATAAATAAATGCAGTGTGGTTAAAGAAGAAGATTTTTTCTAAGAAAATAAAATTCTAAAGCCGAGATGTCAATCTCTTGGCAATTTTGCCAAGGGCATAAATATCATAGATACCTACCATTGTTGCATCAATTGCTTTTATGGCAATTATCTCCTTGGCAAAGTTACCATGAGATGGAAATATCGGGCTTTAGTGCATTAAGAAAATTAAAATGTTAAAATTGACTTGTGTCCAAAAGTAGTGGTACATAGAACAACAGTGATCTGACATCGAAATATTCTGAAAATCGATACTATAAAAGAATAAAATTTTGCTCTGGATTTTATTTAATAATTTCCCAACTCTTTCTCATATAGTCATGGAAATGGGTCTAGGAGGAGAAAAAATAATCTGATATCTATTTTGTTGTAGCTAATAGAGGGCCCTCCTTGCTCTACTACTTGCCCATTAAAAAGGGCTATAACTTTTTCTGGGGAACTGCATGGTTCTTTTGGCTATAAAATTTCATGCGCCTACATTTTTTAGATAAAAATCGGTTAAGTTGATCGGTTTCGAGATATCTGATATTTTACCATTACATGCACCATTACTTATGTTAGTAATTTATCTGGATTTGATTAATACAACATTAATAAAAGTCACAACTGATACCCAGACAAAATTTTGTTTACTTGTCATAATTTTTGTATTTGTGCGAAAAATTTTTCATCTGCTCTCTTTTCCATGTAAATCAGACTCCTTCTTAACGCACGTTTCCATCAGCGGTAGAATAAATGTAGCAGCCCTCTTCCACGGCTTGCCCGAAGCCCCGATTTTAATCCGACAGACATATAGGTGCTTGAAAATTCGAGAAATTTAGTCGAGTGTGGCAACAGTCCAAGAAATCGTTTTTTTTTAAGTTAGACAGTCTTTTATGAAACAGGTTTCAAAAAGCATGGGGATCAACGGTGACTATGTTGAAAATTTGTTATCTAAAAGATATACCTTTTGAAAATAAAAGAAGACGAGATCTAAAAGTTCTACAAAGAACTAGGAGATCTTCTCAATATAACTAAAAAAATGAATTAATCTTCATAATTGGAAACTTCAACTCCAAAAGGAAAAGGGAGATTCGATGTACTAGTGGGCCCATAGGGTATAGGAAAAATGATGGGGTGACCGCGTATATCGATTTTGCCAAGAAGAAAACATGAAGGTAAGTGGTACATGGTTTAAACTCCCACTAAGACGCTTATATAAGTAGAAGGCTCCAGCAGATCGCCCCAGCAAGCTAAGAAGAAATAAAATAGGCTACATATTAATTAATAAGCGATTCGGAATGTCAACAAGAATATGCACTTACCCAGGAGGTGCGCTGTGTGCATTTCTAGACACAGAGGGTGCATTTGACAACACCTCACATGAATCCATTCAGCGCGCCAAAACCCGCAGAGGAGTGGAACTAACCACTACAAAATGGATAAAATCCGTGCTAACCAGCCGTGAAGTCACCGGAGAAACAGCCGTCACAGTCAAAGTAATACAAGGATGCCCTATCAAGGAGGGGTTCTATCGTCCATGCTTTGGTCTCTGGTGTTTGGCGATCTACTGGTAAGACTGACTGAAGCAGGCTTTGAAGTCCAAGGTTAGGCAGGTGACCTAGTTATAAGAATAAGAGGCAAGCATGACAATGTTCTCTCAGAACGTATGCAAAGTGCACTCAACTTTGTTAGCACATGGTGTACACTGGAAAGACTAAATGTCAACCCAAGCAAAACCGTAGTGATCCCATTCAGAAAAAGAAGGAAGCTGAACCTTAAAGCACCCACTTTGGGAAGGACAAGTGTCTTGGCATCGCTCTTGACCAGAAACTAACCTGGAACCCATACCTGGAGAGAACGATCAAAAAAGCAATTGCAGCGCTTTGGGCCTGTCGACGACTCTTTGGTAAAACATGGGGGCTAAAACCCCCCATCATCTGGTGCTCTTATAACACTGTTGTTAAGCTTATTATAACCTACGTCTGCTTGGTGTAGTGGGTAAAACAAAGGAAATAACAGCACAACGAAAGCTAATAAAAGTACAAAGGCTCGCCTGTCTGAGTATAACAGGGGATATGAAAACGTGCCCCACAGCAGCTCTGGAAACCCTACTTGACCTGCCTCCGCTACACATATGCATAGAAAAGGAGGCCTGGACCAGTGCGTATAGAGTCACTCAGACACAAAAACTAAAGACAGGAAACCTGACTGGTCACCTTAAAATTCTGAAGGCCATCCAGATAGAGGCGATGACCAAACAACCGATATAATGGAAACAAAGCTCCATTTCGACCGCTTCTTTGAAGTGTTAATTGAAGAACGCAATACTACAGGGAAAACACTAAAACAACTAGAGAGGGGATCAGTTGTCTGGTACACAGATGGATTAAAGATGAAAGAAGGAGTGGGATCCGGAGTTTACGGTCCTAGGTGTGGAATCTCTGCACCTTCAGGAAACACTCCCACAATCTTTCAAGTAGAACTAAATGCTATCGATATAGCCATCTCTGAATGTGCAAAAAAAGGCCTAAGAGGTGCAAAGATCTATATCCTATCAGATAGTCAAGCAGCGTTAAAAGCGATAGCATCTAGCAGAATCAACTCCCGGCTAGTGTGGGATTGTCGGGTGGCTGCAGATCAACTGGCAAACAGAAACAGACTCACCCTAATGTGGGTACCAGAGCTCAAGAGTGTGGGAGGCAACGAAGCCGCTGACCAGCTCGCACCGAATGGTGCACAGACTGTTTTGTGCGGGCCTGAATCATTCTGTGGCATCACTGGAGGACACGTAATGATAGAACTCAGAAATTGGGAAAAAAGGCGGAAAGACACATTGGGCCGATGCACCTGGGCAGAGACAGGCCAAAAGACCCATCTCTCACTCGCCTAACTACACAAAAATGTTCTCAAGCCACAAAAAAATTAGATAAAACTGGTCGTAGACCTTCTCACTGGACATGGCCCCTGGAGGTATCATCACCTCAAGAAAATGGGGAAAACCACTGACGAACAATGCAGATTCTGCCAAACTATGGCTGAAACGTCAGAACACTTACTCTGCGAATGTCAGGCACTGACTCGCCAAAAGTTGAGGCATCTCGAAAATGCCCTTGTGGCACCGTGAGATCTACAAAAGCTCAACCCTCGAAATATTCTAAGATTCTCGAAGAATATAGGAATTTTCGTGTAAAATAGAAAGGTATACGCAAAAGATCAATTGTGGCCGATGTGTTGAAGTGCAAATCTTGCCGAGCGATCCCTCTACCTACCATACCCAGGAGGTGATAATCTATAGGACCATTCTCTCCTGGTACCGGAGATTAAAATTAACTCACAAATAACAAAGTACGCGCACCTCAATTGACTATAATAAGTTGCAAAACGAGAAGATTAAATACAGAGTGACCACAGAAATTAATTCCAAAATATCAAAAGCTGAACTTACCTCACAATTGGAACAAGGGGAGTATTTGAATAACATATGGAAATAAATAGAGATTATCATTATTGATGTGGTCGAAAAAGAGATAGGATAAAAACAAACGGATAGGAAGCAGAACTGGATGACATATGCGATATTGGCTCTATTCGAAGAAATCACATATACAAAGGCTGGGAGAAGTACATGAACCATAAGGGTCATGCGGTTGCGCTGAAAAATGTTTTAGTCGTTTTAATTAGCAGATATCAGATTTTATTTTTCGTATTTTAGAAACTCATAACCACACCCATACTAACCCATTTTCATAATTATCTGATAAACAGTGGGAAAATATTGAATGTAAAATCCAAAAAAAAAATCTGACTAACTTCATGCGGAATAAGACAATTTAGCCAGATCGTAATATTTTGATATGTACCATTACTTTTGGATCACAGGGAGAACAAGACAATGAAATAAAAAATATACCATCATTTTTTAAGACAACAATAAGAGTAAAACAAGTGATTACTGAAAAACTATACGCTGATTTTGTGAAGCAACATTTTAAACTTTTTTTCTAAACTGGACAATTTTCTAATAATTTCGTGCATATTTCTTAGACCACACTGTATACATATATACGATGTGAATAACATACGGGACATTCGTTATTATTCGAACTGCATTCGATTAAATATAGCTAGTCTAAACTTTACGAATCTAGTGTTAGTGCTAAATTAAACAGGGTATATGGTACATCCTGTATAATCGAGGATATGAAAAACAAGGGGACCACATTCAGGTAGATATACAGCGTGACCCATTAGTAGACGTATTAGCATTGTTCATATAATTTCCTTTATATAAACAATGATATTAGAAAACAAATGCTTAAAGAAAAGTTTTGTTTTTGTAATAGTTTTATGTATAGTTTGTCGGGCGAGTCTGTGTCTACGACGCGACGACGGTAGCGGCGCGGTGGTATGCAAGGTTGGTAGGTTGCCCGATAATTTATCCGATCGATTCGTAACGTCATCTGTTGAAAGCCCACATGCGAGAAAATAGGATTTTTGTCGATTTGCTCGGCTATTTTTCAAGATAGAGATATAAACCCGGATATATTTATGATCAGGAAGAAATGATCTTTTTGAATACCTAATAATATATAATTTTCCTTTGAAAAAAACACTTTAAAGGGCCATTAGCCTAAAATTCCCAAAAAGTGATGAGAATGCGAGTTAGTAGTAGAGAACCCGGGGTCCTGACTCAAAATAAGGCTTTTTTGGCACCCTCATCAAACTCGATGACCGCCATTACCATCACCCGAAGAAGTCGAAGACATCACCTTCCACTCGCTGAAGAAACCGCAACCGTCAATGACTAGAGGCTGCTGAACTGACCTTGAACACCACGATGCCAAACGGGCCTAACCGTTATACAGAGTATTTAATAATTCGGTCCAGCCTAAGCTAATGCCTTTTTGTCACTCTTGAACACCACCACGTGACCTACTACACCTACCCCGTATCTTGTGACGTCATCATCATACCAAAGGGGCCTAACCACTACTAAGGGTAGTTTTAGGGGTGAGTTTTTAGGGGTAGTTTTTTTTAGTGAAAAATTAATTAAACACTTTTTGCCTCAATGCCTTTTTGGCGTACTCGTCATCGTCATCGTCGTCGTCGTCGACTCTATGAATAAAATCCAAATTAAATTAACAAAAGTTTTTTTGTTGCGACCTCGGCCGGCGGCAGGAATTGAACCTAGAACTATTAGAACAAAAAGCCGGGGCGCATACCACCGCGTTACCACAGCTCTGCTTCGATTTAATTTGAAGATGATAGCCTAACGTCATCAGCGTGTGTGCGCAGGTGCGCGCGCGCAACGTTGAAGTACAACAAGCCCGCCTAGCCTAGTCTTATGAGACTCCTGCGTATTATATTAATTCAATGTAAAGTGTAAAGTCATAGCATAGGACCATTCTTATACTGGGTGCTCAGCCTATATTTATACTATATAGATAACTTTAAAAAATTTTCTACAAATACATTAGCAATATTATGCTTTTACATTGATTTTCAAGGCGAACAAAATGGCCCAAGAATAGATTTAAAAAAATGCAAAAACACCATTTATAAGTTATGTCATCTTGAAATATTAGACATCTTCGTGGAGTAGATCGTTTTATTATATCAACTTGCTCGGAAATAATCGAGTAAGATCGTGAACGGGCGGGAAATTTAAATAATGTTAAAATAAGCTTATAGATTGAACACCAGGTGACCTACTCTATCTACCCCGTACCCAATAGCCAAATTTTAACTCTTTTCCCAACTATGCATGTATGTGAAGTGCGAGACCATGCATGCGACAGAGAAAGCATTCGAATCGATTGATCCCTTATGATGATAAGAGCCTAAGTGGTCCTAGCAAAAACGCTCTCCAAACGGCACTCGATCCATTATAGGTATTTTAGTTAATATTTTATCCTCCAAGCAAGCTAAAATAGGTAGTAAGTCGATATGTTTTTTTGCCTAAGTCATCACCCAAAAGGGCCTTAACCATATTTTTTTGTTAAATATATATTTATTATAGAGATCGTTATCAGCCGGGATGCAGAAGGCACTTTTGCCGCTATTTGCTAACTTGTAGTTTTCGAGAAAAACTAATTCCGGTCTATTACGTCGTGGCCAAAAAAGGCACTAACTTAAAATCGCTTCAAATATATTGAGTTATATCAAATTAAAGGGAATTTTGCAAGTAATCAGAAAATCGAAACAAAATTTTTGTATAAGGTGTCATAAAGAGTTATAGTGACAAAAAGGAGCTAACTTAAAATAATTTCAAAATGTATTGAGTTTTACTTCAAATTGAAGGAAATTTGAATTGCTAGGTATATCTATAAAACAGTATTAAATAGGGGTACTGTGTTTTATTTTATGGGTACTAAAATTTAAGTAGGTAAAAGACAAATGCTTGAACAATAATTAAAATAAAATGAACAAAACAGTTTCAAAACCTAGTACAAATAAGCTCCACGTACATAAATATATACAGAGGGTGGTCCGATTTATAATCAGGAGAGTTTCAACAGTGTATTTCGCAAGTAAGAATAAGGCAAAAAGTCTATATAAACTTATGTCTGAAATGATATAAAGAAAAAAGCTGCAACAATTCATTTCATACACAATTTAAAGTTAAAAAATCAATATTTAAGTCCCCACAAATTATTAGTGTTTTGTTGGGTTTATACAAATAATGTAATAGTTCATATGTTTTTGTAAAAAATATTTCTAAGTCACCTGATGGATATCTATATAAACAAACAATAACATAATGTTTTTTAAATTAAAAAAGTCAGAAAGGCAGTATTCAAAGTGTTTTTCAATCTGTTCTACCTTTGTTTCGACCTCCGTCAGCTTAAAACTTTCCTTTAAGAATATTCCAGTTGCTCCCCCTCGATAGTAGGATCTATATGAGAAACTGTGTAGACTATAATTTTTCAGGTTCAGATGCTTTATGTCATTTCCTTGAAACCAGTGCTCAGTAACACATACAATATCTGGATTTAACTCGGACAGCTACACCTCAAATTCCAGCACTTTTCCATTTAAGCTTTTTGTATTTTGATGTATTAAAATTATGCAATTACCTGCAGTTAACGGCCGTTTTGGGAACTGCTTGATAATGTGGCCTTATCCTGACTGACCAATATATCTGCTTGTATCTGTAGTATTTTTTAATGATGTTTTGCCTAAAAAATTGCGACCCATGGCAAAATTGAAGCGTTCAAAAGCAGTGCCTTTTGGCCAAAAAGATATTTCATATACTACGTCTTTTAAGTCAGGCTTTACCCCGATCATAAACCTAAGTTTGGAGGACTTTATCGTCGTAGGTTGGCAAAGTTTAACCTCTACATCTTCATTTGTCGATGTAGTTTTTGATGCTTCCCTCTGTAACTCCCTCTGGAATTTTGGATAAGAACAACCAGATTTTCTTATTTTTCTGAGAAGTATTTGCACCATCAAAAGTATGTTCGTCGTCGTTTGTTCCATATTTGGTTTTCTTTTTTATCTTTGAGAATCTACTTTGTACATTGTCTTCAGTTTGTTGTGGTTTTCTCTGACGTATTTATTTCTGTTCTTTTTGGTGTATCGGTTTATTATAGCATCGCCCGACTTTTTGACCTTTGTGGTTGTTGCTTCGTTTCCCTTAACTGTTGCTGTTTGGTTGGTATCACTGTTTTTAACATTTACCATGATACCCCTAGAGGAAGCACCAACATCATTTTGGCGGGAAAATTTAGCATTTTTTGAGGTTATGTAGTTGTTTTTCCATTAAAGTGGCTTTTTCCTTTCATAACTCACAGTTCTCATGTAGAATGGCGTTTTTTTCCTCTAATGCCATAATTATTCTTTTTAAATATTCTACTTCTGTACTAGAACACATTCATTCACCTATCTAACCTCTGATTTGGGTTCCTCTGTTTCATGTTTACATACTGGGTTTTTAATACTCGCTGATTGCCCCAAATAGGAGGGCAAAGAATAATTAAAAATTGCATCAGATTTGAACTGAAATTGTACCAGATTCAGCATTTTTATATAGAATTTATATTATAAGTTATAAATGTTTTTTTTTATATTTTTTGCTATTTTTTCAAATTTACCGTCATTACCGTATAGTAGGCTCTAAATTTTTCTTTGACCAGAAAACCAGAAGTTACAATTGCAAAGCGTATCACATTTCGACCAAGCCGGGCATATACAACCAGCGGAATAAATGCGGAAACTCTATCTGTGAAAGAATGTCATAACCCGGCATCTACTAGCACTATGATTTATACTTCTGCGTGGATCGTATCGATTTTAAACGAAGAAAGCTGTTCGAGAAACGATAGATAAGGTTCGTCCTCACCCTCACCTGTGTATAACATAGTATATTACATAACGAGAATGGCAAGTAGCTTCGGCAAAACCCATCAAAGAAAAACATGGCTAGTGGCGTCTAAAATTAGTTGTTCTTTGGCTGATAGCCCCTAGCCGCAAGAATGCAATGTTTTCAATTGTGTAGATACAAAGGATGCCATTGTTTTTAATGTTGTTGTTACTCCTGGCTGGCGAATCACAGTCACTTGTTCTTCACCCATTTCATAGCGAATTTCATCGAACAGGAAAGCGAGTGCATTATTAGACAAGTAACACGGTTTTGTGACATCTTTTGGTGTGAATGTACCTTCAATGTAAATATAACTGTCTGATATATCCAAAATTAGGTCTTGAAAGTGTATGGGTATGCGAATTTCACCGAAATTTCTAAATGTGGGTGATCCATATGGTTTGTAGGTATGCTCTTGAAAACTTACTATTGAGTTGTCAAGAACAGGTTCGGCGAAAACTTCAATCTTTTCACTTGAAGACAACATCATACCCTCAATATTAGACTCAAGGATTTCAGGAAGTTCTTGTCACGTGCCGTATTCTGGTCCATCGTGCACTCTTTATCGGTTTCCATGGAGAATGGTACATCCAGCGTTTTGGTTTCGGATTGAGTGTTCTGGTCATCTCTACTGACATTACGTCTAGTCGATTTGACATCTGAGCTAAGAGTTAATTGTCGTGGATGATGTATTTTACTTTTATTTAGAATCTTGATAGATTTTGGTTCAATTCGATTCTAACAAAACCCCATTTTAAAAACTATTTAAGAAAGTTTTCTCAATTCTAGTTTATTACAAGCTAGAAAGATTACTGCACGAGCGAGCGCAGCGAGCGAGTACTATATTCGCATGAGTTTGTAATAAGCAAATTACCATTCAAATAGTGTACTATACTTTATCTACGACTATTTTTGAAATGCCGAGTGTTGTGATGTTTAAATTTTAGTATTTTTTTTATCTCAGATAAGGCAATAAGTAAAATGTACCAGAATTTTAAAAAAATGTACAGATGCACAGATTTTGTCAGATTGTATCTGATCTGTACAATTGTACCAACTCTGGCAACGCTGCATGAGGAATGAAAACTTTCACGGAACTTTACACATTCAACGTAGTTTAGAACATCTTTATTGCAATGTTTGCAAATAGTTTTATTATTTTTCGCGACGTTCCATTCGGCGTGTCTATTACCCGCCATCTTGCTTAATAATCTTAGACTAAAATTATTAAATCCAGGGGTGTCTCGGAGAGCACCTTAGCCAATATTTAAACTTTTTTTTGTAGCTTAACTTTTTGCTTATCTTGCTTCGTTTTCGAGAAAAAAAAAAAAATCATTTTATTGCATAACCATTGATCATAGAAAAAATCACCGAAAAAAATATTTATTTTAATCGCTTGCAACAAGTTTTATGAGAATTTTTATAATCAAAATAAACTATTAAAATTCAAAAAAAGAACAGGTATACCCCAGTTTTTGCCAGTATGGTAGTTTTTATTTTTTATAATATCCAAGGTCATGCAATCAAATGTTTTTTTCTCGAAAAGGAAGCAAGATACAAAAAAAAATCAACTGACAAAAATTTTTGTATTTATAGTTGCTTAATCCGAAAAAATATAAACATTACAAAAAAGTCAGTGGCGTATTTTTTTACAACAATATTGGTTAAGGTGCTCCTCGATAAGCCACTGGACTTAATAGTTTAATTCAAGTCGGGGCTAAATTAGCCCTACAAGTCACACCACCGCGTTTCATTAAAACCGTCAAAAGGATGTTAAAAAAATCTGTAAAAGTGCTCTATCCGCACAAATTTTTTTTCTAAACCTAAATAATTATTTCCCAGAACTTAGTGCACTACACTTCACAAACACAAAAATCTAACGATAAACACTGCTGCTACTTCCGATCGATTTCAACAACTGACGTCACGGCTTTCCCCTCCCGTCTGTCGCACCCAAGTTATCGGGCAACCTATCCTCTACGAGGTATGGAGTAAACAAAATCGGCGATAGGTAACACGAGGTGAGCACGTGACGCTTATAACCAATCAAGATGCACCAAATAGGAACTGGTTGGCTTTGTCCCGCCTCATGTTGCCATATTTTTCGATTAGGATTAATTTTATTTTAACTAATTTATATAACAACATTAAAAATTAATTGAATAATGATGATATAATAATATATTAGTTATTTTATTACTATTTTTTTCGATGAGTAAACTAAATTGTAGCTAGTAAGAGATATTAAACTTAAATTTAATAAAGATATGTGGCGACATGGCTCACCCATGCCGCATTCCTCCGATAGACACAGACTCGTGCAAAAGTTTTCCTATTTATTATAGAAATAAAGATATCTTCCTTCTCGGCACTAATGGGCTACCTTGTATATGACAGACTGAAATTTGTTTTTGGGAGGAAGAAAATTAGAAACTTTTAACCCTGTCGTTGTGTTCATGGTCCATTACAATTCCATATTTTGCTTTATTAAAATTATTATGCTTAAAATTAGAAATCCTATTTCTATAAATTCATATCCTAGTAAAAGTAGATATCTAAACAAGTCAAAAAAAGTATCCTATTTTAGAAAAAAATTGTAAAAATTATTTTTAAAGTAGGTATTCATACTATAGTTATTTAGTTTTGTCAATGGAACAAGCCATCACATTCGCAGAATGCCAAACAACACACGTAAGAAACTTAAATTGAGCGAAGTAAAGGGTTTGAGATTATTTGAAAGATGAAATAAAGAACAAAGAGAAAAAGGATGTTAATAGATTCATAAATATAACAAAGAAGGTAGATGATAATGCTGAACGAGTGACTGAGCTCATTTTCGACGTTGTAAAAGCATTTGACTGCCCTAATTTAGATTTATGTTGGATAGGCTAGAACCGAAGGGACGATATAAGGTATTAAGAGAACTGGAACTTTTCAACTGTATCCCTCGTAATTGTTTATACATTTTGTGCGTACATTTCCTGGCAGTAATTGGCGTGATTTTGGCATTGCACGTAGACCTAAATTGTTGATGCTTGTTCCACTGTCATAGCCTAAACTCAGAATAATCATTTACACATTCGACACACGCACGTCACATTTTACCTTAAAAATCTAACTTCTGCTATGGTCTTAAAATATCAATTTTTGTCCTATAAAAATATTATGGAAGGTTTTAGTTTGGTGTCGTTTTCTCCTAGGCCTTCTATCGTTCGCTATGAAAGTTTCAGACAATATTTGAAAATATCGGCTTGAACATACATACACATTCACCAAATTTTTAAAAACAAACTAATTACGACTAGAATTCAATCCTTAAAGCAAATAAATACTTACTGACAGAAGTTGACGAGAAAATCGAACTCAGAGCTTCTAATTTACTGTTGAAACATTGTTGAAGGCTTTAAATCGATCGAAATATTTTAGCTTCTTAGATGAGCTTCAGTTTTCCCATTGAAAACAAATAAAACATGAGGAAAATAACTTAATAAGGTTTTCAATTACAGACCAAAGCGAACTGCTAAGCAGGCTTACACAGAGACGCTGTTTTGATGACATTAGGTTTCAAACACCACGAGGTCCAAGCATTTTAAAGTTGAAACCGGGATCAGCTACTAAACGATTTAGAAGTATTAGTTCGCCTATTTCTGGACAAATCCAGGAGCAGGTGATAGAGGAGCCAGTCTAGAAGATCGATAATTGTTTGGAGATATCAGGAAAATATAAATAGCTTATTTCGGACACATTATGCCAGGAGACATGTAAACAACTAATATTGGAAGGCAAAATCGAGGGAAGAAGAGGCATAGTCTGCAAAAGACTATGCAACATCCGAAATTAGACCATAAGAAGAAGAAGAAAAAGAAGAAGAAGGATGTAGGTATTGATCCTTTGATAATTACATACTAAAGATGAAAAATTGTAAACATCTATATTTGAATCTCATTCTGCCAGTGTTAAGCCTTTTGACTTGCTTTTAAATGTTCTTTATTGTTCATAAGTATTAGAAGTTTTCTCCCATATTGCGAATCATATATCCGTTTGGGCGCGCCGAGAAGTTCTAAATTGGATTCCTTGGTCAAC